>MCJB01036295.1:20064-45715 GCA_002018475.1 Nicotiana obtusifolia
TTGTACCACGAGCGGCTCCATACTGGATATTGCCCAACGAAAGTTATGCCAGTGCAATAGTCCCTCCCTGTATTAGGGCGGGAAACTTCCAAATCAACAATGTGATGCTCACATTGGTTGAGCAGTTCTTCATCGGTGCTCTAACACAAAATGCTTATAAACATTTAAAGGGGTTTGTGGACAATTGTTGGGGGAGCAAGCAAACAAATGTATCCGAGGATGCATTGAGGCTAAGGCTTTTTCCCTCCTCTCTAGGGGGGAAAGCTTTAGATTGGTTGGAATGATTGCGAAACCATTCAATTCACACTTGGGATGAGTTGGCATAAAAGTTCATTCCTAAGTTTTTCTCTCCTGGACACATGGTTACACTTCGAGATGAGATCTTGGCATTCAAGCAAGAGCCAAATGAACCACTACACGAGATATGGAAACGCTATAGAACTATTGTCAAGGAATGTCCCAAAAATGATAAGACGAAAAACATGATTCAACAAACCTTCTATTGTGGGATTAACACAACCAATTAATGTGTAGTGAATCAACTATGCGGTGGGAACTTTATGACTACGTCTTATGTGGAGGCGTATGAGAATTTAGATGAGATGGCGGAAACGTCGTCGGCTTGGCAATCCCAGGCCAATGTTCCACAAGGTGACCCGAATATCCACCTTCACAAAGAAGTGCAAAACTATGGGTGAATTGACAACTACCATGACCCAATTAGCAAAGGCCTAACTAATAAAGTGCAAACGCCTAAGCAAGGCAATGCTATGGAAGGAGTGAACATGATGGTGAACAAGATGAGGACCAAGGGTCCACAAGTGCAAAATTGAGTGGAGAAATATGTGCAAGAAGATGGTGTTTTTGAGCAAGATGATTCCTATAACGAACAAGAAGAGGAAGTGCAATATATGAATAATTTTCAAGGGCAAAGAAACAACTTCCAAGGCCCAAGCCAACAACAATGGCGACCACAAAGCAATCAAGGGAATTGGAATTCTAACAATCAAGAAAATTGTAATGGAGGCAAAAACCAAGGGAATTGGTATAACAACAACAATCAAGGAAATTGGAGTGGAAACAATTAAGGAAATTGGGGAGGTAACCATCAAGGTAGGTGGAGCAACAACCAAGGCAATCGAGGGTCGGGTTTTCAAAGGCCCCAATGTACCAACAACCAATCAACCCACCTACTTATCATTCCCATGCTTCAAGTTCTTCAAACAATGAGCTGCGGCGTATTGAAAATATGTTCAAGCAAATGATGGAAACGAATGCCGATTCGGATGCCCAAGTTGCCTCACACAACACATCAATCCCCAACCTAGAAGTTCAAATCTCTCAAGCTCTAAATTCTCGTCCTAAGGGGGCACTACCAAGTGACACGGTGGTAAACCCAAAGGTTGGTAACAACACGGGGCATGCCATGGCAGTTATCACAAGAAGTGGAGGAGGTAGGAATGCACCCACCTCAAGTGGAAGGCAAGATGCAAGAAGAAGAGATTCCGAACAATGTGGTGCAACCTAATGATGAAGTTCGGATTGATATTGATGATAGTGAGGAAGAGACTCAAGAGGATGTGAACCCGTCTAGGGAACACATTATTGGCATACCGGAGCCGATAGTGCAAAAGGCTAAGGCACCATTGGTTAAGCCCCCATCTCCACACCCTCAAAGACTTGCCAAGAAAAATGGTGAGAATCAATTCAAGAAGTTCATTCAAATGAGGAAGAGTCTCTCAATCAATGTGCCATTAGTTGAAGCTTTGGACCAAATGCCCGGTTATGCAAGGTTTATGAAGGATCTTGTGACAAAGAAGCGGTCAATGAATTTTGAGACCATCAAAGTCACTCATCAAGTGAGTGAAATTTTTCATTCAATGGCTCCTAAGTTGGAGGATTTCGTTGCTTTCATAATTTCTTGTACAATTGGAAGTGCCGAGTTAGTTAAAGCTCTGTGTGATCTTGGGGAAAGCATCAATTTGATGCCTATTCGGTTTTCAAGACTTAGGGAATTGGGCAACCAAGATCCATCTATATGAGATTGCAAATGGACGAGCATACTATGAAGAGGCCTTTGGGTGTGATTGAAGATGTTTCGGTTCGTGTCGATAAATTCATTCTCCCGACGCTTTTGTCATTCTAGATTGTGAGGTTGATTATGAAATGCCAATTATTCTTGGACGACCTTTTGTTGCTACGGGTAAGGCTCTTTGTATTGTTGAAGCCGGAGAACTCACTTTCCGGGTTGGTGATAAAAAAATGATATTTCGTATTTGTAAATCCATGCGGCAACCAAATAGCAATGATATGTGTTCTTTTGTGGATTTAGTGACCGATGTTATTGTTGATGAAATGAGTGCTACAATCAATGTTGGTGATATGTTGAAGGCCGTCTTGCTCAACTTAGTGATGACGAGATGGGTGGCTTCATGGAATGTGTAAACTCTTTGCAAGGAATGGGGTCGTACAACTATGCACCCCGAAAATTGTCTTTGGATCTGGAAAATAGGACAACTCCTTCTACAAAGCCTTCTATTGAAGAGCTTCCTACCTTGGAGTTGAAGCCATTTCCTACACATCTTCGATATGAATTTCTTGGTCCGTTTTCTAATTTACCGGCTATTCTTTCCTCTTGCTTTACTAACATGCAGGTAGATTCCACATTGGTGGTGCTACCAAAGAGGATGAAGGCTATTGGATGGACCTTGGTAGATATTCATGGGATAAGCCCCGCCTTTTGCACGCATAAGATCAAGTTGAAGTATGTCGCCAAACCATCTATTGAACATCAAAGGAGACTTAATGAGGCTATGCAAGAAGTTGTTAAGAAGAAGATTATCAAGTGGTTGGCTGTCGGGGTTTTCTACCCCATCTCTGATAGTTCATGGACTTCTCCGATTCAATGTGCCCCAAGAAGGAGGGTATGATGGTGGTCACCAATGACAAGAATGAGTTGATTCCTACTAGAACGGTGACCAGATGGAGGGTGTGTATGGACTATCGCAAGCTTAACAAAGTCATAAGGAAGGATCACTTTCCACTTCCTTTCTTAGATCAAATGCTCGATAGATTGGTCGGTCGTGCTTTCTATTGCTTTCTTGATGGGTACTCAGGCTACATTTCGCTTGAGCCGGCAACTCCAGCTTACCTTGAGACAGATATTCCTTCTTATAGATATCACCGAAAATGACAACCAAATTCTCATTGCTCTGGAAGATCAAGAGAAAATAACTTTTACATGTCATTATGGTACTTTTGCTTTCAAGCAGATGCCATTTGGTTTGTGAAATGCACCGACAACTTTTAAAAGGTGTATGATGGATATTTTCAAGAACATGGTGGAGGACTACCTTGAAGTTATCATAGATGACTTCTTGGTGGTTGGAGATTCTTTTGATGATTGTCTTGCAATTTTCGACAAAGTGTTGGCTAGATGTGAATAAACCAATTTGGTGGTCAATTAGGAGAAATGACATTTCATGGTCGAGGAAGGTATTATCCTTGGCCACAAAATCTCAAGGAATGGAATTGAAGTTCACAAGGCGAAGATTGAGGTGATTTCTAAGCTTTCACCCCCAACTTCGGTGAAGGGTGTGTGGAGTATCTTAGGACACGTGGGTTTTTACAGGCGCTTCATCAAAGATTTCTCTAAGGTGGTGAACCTATTGTGCAAGATTCTTGAGAAGGATGCTAAGTTTAATTTCAATGATGATTACATGAGAGCTTTTGAACTGTTGAAGCTCAAGTTGACAACTACTCTCATCATCACCGCTCCAAATTAGAATTTGCCTTTTGAACTCATGTGTGATGCAAGTGATGTAACGGTTGAGGCTATTTTAGGACAACACATCAACAAGATTTTCCATCCAGTCTACTATGCTAGTAAGACCATGAATAGTTCCCAGTTCAACTATACTGTTACAGAGAAATAGCTCCTTGCTATTGTGTTTGCAATTGAGAAGTTTCGCCCGTACTTGATGGGTGCAAAAGTCATTGTCCACACGGATCATGCGTCGCTTCGTTATCTTATGAGTATAAAGGACTCCAAAGCTCGGTTGATGAGATGGGTGCTCTTGTTACAACAATTTGATATTGATATCCAAGATAGAAAATATAGTGAAAACCAAGTGGCGGACCACTTGTCTCGTTTGGAGGAGGAAGGGAAGCCCCACGATGGTCTTGAAATCAATGACTCCTCCCCAATGAGCAACTCTTGGCAATTTCAATAAAAGAGGTTCCATGATTCACGGACTTAGTAAATTTTCTTATGTGAGGAATCATTCTGGATTACTTCTCTTCAACCCAGAGGAAAAAGCTCAAACGGGATTGTCAAGACTATTATTGGGATGAACCATACCTTTTAGGAATTTACACAGATGGTGTGATTCGAAGATGTATACCAGAAGAAGATCAAGGTAAAATTCTTGGGGCTTGTCATTCTTTGCCATTGGTGGAGGAAGAACGACAACCAAAGTGCTAAGTTGCGTTTCTATTGGCCTACTCTTTATAAAGATGCTAGTGAGTTAGTGAAAAGATGTGATGAATGTCAACGGGCTGGTGGAATTTCAAAGAAAAATGAAATGCCTTTCACAACCATTTTGGAGATTGATATTTTCGGTGTGTGGGGTATTGACTTCATGGGCTCTTTTGTGAGTTCTTGTGGAAACACCTACATCTTGATCACGGTGGATTATGCATCCAAATGGTTTGAGGTCGTTGCTTAACCCAACAATGAGGCGAGAAGTGTGGTGGCTTTCTTCAAGAAAAATATTTTCACAAGGTTTGGTACTCCACCTGCAATTATAAGCAATGGAGGGTCACATTTTTGCAACAAGGCTTTTGACACTTTACTTAGCAACTATGGTGTTACTCACAAATTCACGACTCCCTATCACCCACAAGCTAGTGGGAAAGTGGAAGTCTCCAAATGGGAGATAAAGAGTATCTTGTCCAAAATGGTAAATGCTAATCAGACGGATTGGTCCAAGAAGCTTGATGATGCATTATGGGCTTGTCGGGCAGCTTACAAAACACCTATCGGAATGTCTCCATATTGGTTGATGTCCGGGAAAGCTTGTCATCTTCCGGTAGAACTAGAGCATAAGGCCATGTGGGCTTTAAAGATGTTAAATTTTGATTGGGATATAGCCCCTAACTTGAGGGTTGCACATTTTATTGAATTGGATGAGTTTCGATACTATGCTTATGCGAGTTCACCATTGTGCAAAGAAAAGATGAAAAATCTTCATGACAAATACATTTGGAACAAAGAGTTCAAGGTGGGTGATCTTGTATTGTTGTTTAACTCAAGGTTGAGGATGTTTCCCAGGAAGTTAAAATCCAAGTGGAGTGGTCCTTCTAAATAGTGGATGTAACACCTTTTGGTGCATTAGACTGGACGAACAAAAACAATAAAGTATTCCGAGTCAATGGTGAAGCACTACTTGGGAAAGGTTGGAGATAGCCACATTGTGGTGGTCATTCATTTCACTTGAGGGTATTCTGCATCGTGCCGCAACATTAAGTCAAGCGCTTCTTGGGAGGCAACCCATGTTTTTTTATTTTTCTTTTGTATTTAGGTGTTACTTGTGTTCTAACTTAATTTAAAATGTGTTACAGGGATGAGTGTGACTTACAAGAATTGTGGATGAAAATATGGCTAAGCGTTCAAAAGATTGCGGTCCTCACATTTTTGTGAGTCATAACAGATGAGCATTGCGGCCGCAAATTTCTCTTGCAGACCGCACATTTGAAACATCAAAAATACCAACTCTCTGAAGTTTAAGCTTGTCAGTGCAGAGGTTGATCTGCGACCGCGCGTGAAATTTCATGCTTTTACAATGTTGCTATGCTTATTTGTGCAAGAAATTGAAAAATCTTAGACTAAAAAAGTTGCCTGTTCGTAATTGTTTGAATTCTACGGCCGCACTTGAATTGTGCGGTCAATAGATATGGATTTTTAGACACTTATTTGAGGTAGGAATCAGCAGCCACATGTCAATTTGTGCTGACCGCAGACTTCATCTTGTGGCTGCAGATTAGGCCCTTCTCTGTCATCAGAGAGTCTTCACTTTTGAGACTCTAAGGTGTGGCCGCAAGTCAAATTTTGTGGACCGCAAATTTCCTCTTGTGGCATGAATCAACTTCATAACTCCACTGTATCCAATTGTTTCTCCCTTACCTATGTCTCATGTATATGTTTGTACAATGAATTGCAACTAACAATATCCTCTGCTTGATACAGATAATGGTTCGATCAAGAGGCCGAGGTGACACTTCAAAGGGGAGAGGTGAATCTTCTCAGGATTGAGGAAAAAATGCCTTGTCCCTTGGCTAGCCCAAGAATATCAGAAAGAAAACAACAACCAGCAGACAGAGAGGTGTCTCCGAGTCCAGCTCCTATGTCCCGTCTAGGGAGGTGTCACAGAGCAACTCAGGCCCTATTCAGGAGGAGCAGACGGCCACACAATCGAGGCCGCAGGGGAGATACCAGCTCAGGGACAAGCCCTCTTCATCTCACAACAACTCTGTGGGATCGGAGAGTGCTAGCTTCTGAGCCATCGGCTACACCAGTCCCTGAGGCACAGGTTACATGTGATATCCCTGATGATAGCATAGGGGGAGATGCTACAGCTACAGGGCTTGAGAGATCAAAGAAGAAAGAGGTTTGGGAGGATCATTTTGTCAGCTTGGCTGCCTTCACTAGTTTCCTTATGTGGTGGCCAGTGAGGTCGCTAACTTTCGAGTGACTGTTTCCTGTTGAAGAATGGGGAGAAACACAACCCAACTGTATTGAGACAATTCAGGGCACGAAAGGGGTGGATGTGGTTCATTGGGACAGTGGAGGATGCAAAAGAATACCTCATCCGAGAATTTTATGCCAATGTTGCTCATATTAAGAAAGGGATGAAGGTGACCAAAGTACGCAACCTTAAGGTGAGGTTTAATTAGTATACGATAAATGCGTATTTGGGCTTCGAGGATGTTGAGGCGAAGAATATCTAGAGAAGTGCACACCGAAGGAGGAAGTCTGCCCTTGGTTAGTTGAGATTCTAGCACCACCGGGGCCACCACCACCATGGATTACCGCTAGGATTCCCATTCAGTGGAGTACTTTGAGCTTTGAGGCTAAATGGTGGCAGACCTTTATTTGTTGTAGGTTGGATCCATGCATGAATGAGACTCACCTTCCTATCCCTCGAGCAGTGCTTGTGGCTTCCATCATGGCCGATTACCCAATCAATATGGGTGTCGTGATGTCGGCGAACATTTCAGTGATTGCACGGTAGGACAGCTCGGCATACACTTATCCCAACACTATCACAGAGTACCTCACCGATGCAAAGGTAGAGCGGAGGGATTTTGACACCAAGGTGAAGGCAAAGAAGCCCTTCGATTAGTATTCACTGATGGATGCGAGCAACCCAAAGAAGAAAGTCATGTCTTCTACCACCACAGGCCAGCCTGTTGAGCCAACAGTGGTACCTCTGAGAAAACTGATTTCCCATCCACCTCTGATGAGCCTTCTTCCAGTGCCGCTGCTATGCCTCCGCCATCATCCACAACCGTGCCACATCTCCTACCACAGCTCAGAGGCCAATTCCTATGCCCACTGCCCCACTGTTTGCGCTGTGAGTCTCCCAGACATTGGTGAGTCTCAATAACTGGATGCAAACATCTACTACAAAGTTGTCTGACTTGTCTAGTACTGTTGCAGCGCAGTCCACTTCATAAGCACCACGGGCTCCTTCTGACATTGATAAGACATTGAAGAAGATTCTGGACAACCAGAAGACTATTATGGACACATTGGTGCAGCACATGTCAGTTATTCGGGGAGTGAGTTTATTTGACACATTGGTACACTTTGATACATTTGGTCTGTAATAACTTGATGATACTCTTTCTTTCTTATTTTTATTTATCTGTCTTCTCTCTCTCTCTCTCTCTCTCTCTCTTCTCTTATGTATATCTTTTCCATATTAGTTCTTGTTTTGTTAAGTAGCTTCTTTTTATATATTAGTAGATAATAAGCCTTTGATTTTCTTAACGCTACAGTTCTTTCCAAAGGTAGTAGTTGTGTAAACCGGGTGACTCGTCCCAACGATGGATTGCACAACAACCTTCTTAAGGGAATGAGTCTGTTTTTTTTTTTTGTTTAGGTAATAGTAGTAGTAGTAATGAATAAAAAGACCTAATCAAGTCATTCTCGAAGAGTTAAGCATGCTTCAATTGTTACCAACACACTTAACTACGTGCTTATAGTTAGAGACAATGTTTTTGAAAGAAATAGCTCTAGTTATTGACTTTGTGACTCTTAAATTGACTTTGGTAATCATCGAGTTGTTTAAATGGACCATAATGATCTTTAAACTAGAATGTGGTTGTTATAGGCTCTCGAATCTATTCTCTTTTACAATCTAGTTGTTTGAGGGGTAAGATGAATTGTTTCTAGTCCAAGTATCCGTGCGAAGGGTCTAAAACTTGCCCTGAATGTATTTCAAGGCGGAATACTAAGTTTTGCATGGTTTGAGAGGTGATGGTAGGCTTTCCTTGGCCCGTTTGAGTTTTTCATTTCCAACCAATGTCGTTATGCCTAGTCAACCCTTTGAGCCTCTAGCCTTTCTCGTTTGATAACTATGTTATAAGCCTTTACCCGTTTTGTCGTGACCCTTTCTTGGCACCTGGACTTTCCTTAACAATCTTGCGAAACAAATGGCTTAAAACATAAGTTTGGGGGAGGGATGAGAAATTTGAAGAAGGTATCAAGGCACAAAAAGAGAAAAGAAATGATCTCTATGAAAAGAGAAGGCAAGAAAAGAAAAGAACAAAAGAAAAATGCAAAACGTGAATAAGTGGAAGGGTTGATGGATTCAAAAAGAGGTAATGATCCATAGCATGAGCAATCAAAAAGGGGAAAAACAATGAAATGAGCAAGAAAGAGCGATGTTAAGTCTCTCTAGTCCCCAATGAAAAGAAAATGCCCTAATTGGTGATCGTGAGCCGAGAAATGAAAATGTGGAGTGCTTAAGGAAAGGTGTAACCACCTACCCATATGGTACCATACCCTAATCCAGAAGCCTTCATTACAACCCGAAAGAAGTCCTACTTGATTTCGAACCAAGTGAGCTTACATTAGTGACGATCTACATGAGGGGCAAGCCTATGGTACTTGAAGTCGCACTTGTGACATTCTCTTGTGAGAGACGAGTGAAACTTTCATGAATCTTAAGATTGAGTGCTAATTTCTTAAGTGAGCTTTGCAAATGGAAAGTAGAGGAGGAAGAGTTTGGAGTCCACCACGACCTACATGATAGAACAATGGTCCTTGATGAGTAAAGTCAATTTTTGAAGCTCAAATGTCACATTAGAACTATATGAGCATGAATATTTGACTTGTCACCTTATTGATAATGCATGAGTAATGTGGGTATTAATGGGTGAATGGCTCACCTTTGACTCACTGTAATGACCCTTAACTCTAAGGAGCTGGGAACAAATTTATTTGCTTGAGGACAAGCAAAGACTTAAGTTTGGGGGAGTTGATAAGTATGTATTTTGACTACTTATTTTTGGGGGAGTAATGTGGGTATTAATGGGTCAATTTTTGCAGAAATGTTGGAAATTTGAGCTCCCATGATGAAATCCGACTTAACAAGGAGTGTTCCGACTCACAAGACAAAAAGGGGCGCAGAACTTAAGAAGTGCGGTCCGCAAAAGGATTTCTGCAGCTGCAGGAAAAAGTGCGGACCGCAAAATTCCATCTGCGACCGCAAGTCAAGTAAAAGAGCCCAGCTTAGTTTTAGCCAATATGCGTACCACACATGAATTTTGCGGCTGCAGATCAAGGTCTGCACTGACAAATGATTCAAAGTTCAGAGAGTGTGGAAAAGACCAAGATCTGAAGCCTTGCAGAAGTGCGGACTGCACAAGAATTATGCGGACACAAAAGATGCTTTACAGCCGCAATCCAGAAATGTGCGGCTGCAGAATCCAAGACCCTTCCAGCTAAAGCAATCTGCGGACTGCACATGGAATTGCACGGCCAAAGAACTTCCAGAGGGGCATTTTTGTCGGCGAATTTTGGGCTACTATAAATAGATGAGTTTCACATTTTTAGGCAAGTTTTGAAGTTTGAGCTGCTGTAGCCGTTATATTTTGCCATTTTAGAAAGTTTGTGACTATTTTAGGATTCAAACATCATATTTTATCATTTTAATCTTAGATTATGAGTTTAATTTGCATTTCTTCTTTGTTTCTTTTCTCACTATGAGTAGCTAGATTCTTACTAGGGTTGTGACTCAACCCTAGTATGCAAACCTTATGGGTATTTAATTTAATGCTTATTTTTGATTAAGTGTTGATTATTTAGCTTAGCTTATGCTTCAATTTTAGAATTAATGGTTGCGAACATTGATTCATGCCTTTTTGACTTGGTCTCTACTTGAGAAAGAGGGACCTAGTCTAAGATAACTTGGCTAATAAGGAATTGGGCTAATTGAGGGTTTTATTAGCTTAATTAAAGGGTTCAAACTAGAGATAGTAAGAATCCGACTTGAGCTCATATCAACTATTTAGTTTGATACCCATTTGGGCAAAGCCAAATTGGCAAAATCACTCTTTTACTGAGAGGTATTGAGTGGATAACGTAGAGTTGAGAGCTATAATACACCCCAATCAACAAAACAAGTGTTGACGTATTTAACCCATTAGGTGAACACCTATGTTACGGTCACATCCCTAGGCTTTTTAACTATTCGTAAAAACACCAAAAATAATCATTCGTTTTTAGTTTCTTCTCTTAGATTATAATTGTTAGAGTAAAAGTAGAATTAGAAATCAAAACCATTTGTTTGAAAGTGCAATTTAGTTGTTCCATTTGCTTTCGTCAAGCGTATGCCCTAACACCCATAGCAACTCTTTGTGAAAATCGACCCCGACTCTTGTTGGGTACTATTTTCCAACGATCATTTCCACTCACTATTGAGTGTGGATTGGACGTGGATGAGCCACCTCATCCATTCTCTCAAGAATCTCAAAGGGTCCGATATACCTAGGGCTCAACTTTCCCTTCTTTTCGAACCTCATCACACCCTTCATGGGTGAAACCCGGAGCAATACCCTCTCTCCAACCATGAATGCAACATCATGAACTCTATGGTCGGCATGACTCCCTGCCTGGACTGAGCGGTGCAAAGTGGATCCTGAATAATCTTGACTTTATCCAAGGTATCCTGTACCAAATCTGTACCCAATAACCGAGCCTCCTCGAACTCGAACCATCCAAATGGCGAACGGTACCGCCTCCCGTAAAATGCCTCATAAGGAGCCGACTGAATGCTAGACTGGTAGCTGTTGTTGTAGGCAAACTCCACAAGCGGCAAGAACTAATCCCAAGAATTCTCGAAATCCATAAATGCAAGCGTGAAGCATATCCTCCAATATCTGAATAATACGCTTGGACTATCCGTCCGTCTGGGGGATAAAATGTTGTGCTCAACTCAACCTGCGTGCCCAACTCACTCTGTACGACCCTCCAGAATTACAAGGTGAATTGTGTACCTCGATCAGAAATGATAGACACGGTCACACCGTAAAGACGGACGATCTCGCAGATGTAGATCTCAGCTAACTGCTCTAAAGAATAGGTAACTGCCACTGAATGAAATGTGCTGATTTGGTCAGCCTGTCCACAATGACCCATACAGCGTCGAACTTCTTCTGAGTCTGTGGGAGTACAACAACCAAATCCATAGTGATATGCTCCCACTTTCACTCAGTAATCTCTAACCTCTGAAGCAAACCACCAAGCTCATACTTTACTTGCTGACAATTTAGATACCGAGCTATATATGCTACTATATCCTTATTCATCCTCCTCCGCTAATAATGCTACCGCAAGTCCTGATACATTTTGGCGGCACCCAGATGAATAGAATAACGGGAGTTGTGGACCTTTTCAAGAATCAACTCACGGACCCCATCTACATTGGGCATACAAATACGACCCTGCATCCTCAAAACCCCATCATCTCCACCAGTAACTTATTTGGCACCACCGTGCCGCACCGTGTCCTTAAGGATATGTAAATGGGGATCTTCATATTGGCGCTCTTTGATGTGCTCATACGAGGAGACCGAGCAACTATGCGAGCTAAAACACGATTAGGCTTTGAAACATCTAACCTCACGAACTGATTGGCCAAAGTCTGAACATCTGCTGTAAGCAGCCTCTCACCAACTGGGATATATGCAAGGCTACCCATACTCGTTGCCTTTCTACTTAAGGCATCGGCCACCACATTGGCCTTCTCGGGATGATACAAAATGGTCATATCATAGTCTTTCAACAGCTCTAACCACCTCCTCTGCCTCAAGTTGAGACCCTTTTCCTTGAACAAATACTGTAGACTCCGATGATCCGTGAATACCTCACACGACACGTGAACCATTAATTGCAAGTCATGAACAGGATAATTCTTCTCATGAACCATTAACTGCCGCAATGTATATGCAATCACCCTGCCCTCCTGCATCAATACTGCACCGAGCCCAGTACGAGATGCATCACAATACACCATGTAGGATCCTGTACCTGTGGGCAACACCAACACTGGCGCCGTAGTCAAAGCAGTCTTAAACTTCTAAAAGCTCAACTCACACTCATCTGACCATCTGAACTGGGCACCCCTCTGGGTCAATCTAGTCAATGGTGCTGCTATGGATGAAAACCCCTCCACAAACCGGCCATAATAACCCACCAAACCCAGGAAACTCCGGATCTCTGTAGCTGAAAGTAGGTCTAGGCCAGTTCTGAACTGCCTCAATCTTCTTAGGATCCATATTTATGCCCTCTGCTGATACAACATTCCCCAAGAAGGATTTTGAGTCAAACCAAAACTCACACTTTGAAAACTTGACATATAATTGGTTGTCTCTCAGAGTCTGAAGTACAATCCGAAGATGTTGCTCGTGCTCCTCTCGACTGCGGGAGTAAATAAGATATCATCAATTAATACAATCACAAAAGAATCCAAATAGGGTATGAACACCTGGTTCTTCAAAACCATAAATGTTGTTGGGGCATTTGTCAACCCAGATGACATCACTAGGAACTCATATTGCCCATACCGAGTCCGAAAAGCCGTCTTAGGGACATCGGATGCCCTAATTTTCAACTGATGGTAGTCATACCTCAAACCAATCTTTGAAAATACCTTGGCACCCTGAAGCTAATCAAATAAGTCATCAATCCTCGGCAATGGATACATGTTCTTGATAGTGGCTTTGTTCAACTGCTGATAGTCTATACACATCTTCATGGATTCATCTTTCTTCTTCATGAACAACACGGTCGTACCTCAGGGCAAGACACTAGGTCTAATGTAGCTTTTATCAAGCAAATCTTGCAACTGCTCCTTCAATCCTTCAACTCCAGCGGGGCCATACTGTATGGCGAAATAGAAATGGGTTGAGTGCCTGGAGCCAAATCAATATAGAAGTCAATATCCATGTCAAGTGGCATCCCCAGTAGATCTACAGGTAACACCTATGGAAACTCACAAACTACTGGTACTGGATCCATGGAGGGAACCACCGCACTAGAATCACCTACATAGGCCAAATAAGTTAGACACCCCTTCTCGACCATACGTCGAGCCTTCAAATAAGAAAAAACTCTGCTGGTAGAGTGGCCAGTTTTCCCTCTCCACTCTCATCGAGGCAACCCCAGCATGGCTAAGGTCACCATCTTGGCGTAATAGTCCAATATAGCATGATAAGGTGAAATCTAATCCATACCTTAGATAACATCGAAGTCCACCATATCAAGAAGTAGGAGGTCTACTCTAGTCTCAAGACTGACAATAGAAACCACACACGAGCGATAAACACGATTTATAACAATAGAATCTCCAAAATGTGGGGACACATACACCGGAGCATTCAAAGAATCATGAGGCATAACCAGATATAAAGCAAAATAGGATGACACATAAGAATAAGTATATCCGGGATCAAATAGAACTGAAGCATCTTTATGGCAAACAAGAACAATACCTGTGATAACCGCGTCAGATGACTCGGCCTCAGGCCTAGCTGGGAAAGCATAACACTGGGGTTGGGCCCACCACTCTGAACCACGTTTTTGGGACGGCCTCTAGCTAGCTGAACTCCACCTCTAACGGCCTGACCTCCACCTCTGGCAGCCTGACCCTTATCTCTAGCTGGCTGCGCGGCGGTGGGGCAACCGGTGCCGGTATGATGGCACAAGAGCCCTACTGAGATCTTCTGCTCGCCAATCTAGGGCAATACCTCCTGATATGATCTATGCCCCCACACTCAAAGCACTTCATCGGCTACTGAGGCTGCTGAAATAAGAACTGAACCTGACGGTCCTAATAGCCCCTGTAGTAACTCTAGAGTGGCGTTGCATTGATAGGAGCTGAGTGTTCACTGAATGCTGGCTACTCAGAACGAGACCCGTAAGAACCACGACCACCCAAAGCACCATGGGCTACCTGAAGAGCTGACTGAAACGGCCTAGATGATGGCCTCTATCACTGAACCCACCGAAGTGACGAGGTCTCTTATCTAACACCGGCCCCCTCTCCTAAGCTCGAACCAACTCGATCCGTCTAGCAATATCTATGGTCGTTTGGAAAGAAATGTCACCCCTAGTCTCCTTAGCCATTTAAGGTCTAATAGTGTAAGTGAGCCCATCAATAAATCTCCTCACTCTCTCCCTCTCAGTAGGAAGAAAAATGGTGGCGTGGCGAGCTAGGTCTACGAATCGAGTCTCATACTGGATGACGGTCATACTACCCTGCTCAAGACGCTAGAATAGCCTGTGGCACTCCTCTCTCAGAGTGACAAGAATGAACTTCTGTAGAAATAGCTGTGAGAACTGATCCTAGGTAAGTGCAGGTGACCCAGTTGGTCTAGTCAACATATAATCTCTCCACCATCTGGTCTAGTCAACATATAATCTCTCCACCATCTCCAGGCAGAACCAGTCATCTAAAATGAGACAAAATCGACCCCATTGGTCTCAACTACACCCATGTTTCGTAGCACCTCATGGCAACGGTCCAGAAAATCCCGTGGGTCCACAAAAGGTGCCCACTGAAGTGAATTGGAAAGAGTTTGGTAAACTTATCCAACCTCAACAGCCTTAGAAGACAAAGAGGGCCTACCACCGGCCTGTGCCGCAACAACCGGCTGAACTATCCAAAGTGGCTGGGCTGCTGGAGTCTGATACTGAGGAGCCACCTACTCCGAGGTGTGAGTAGCGGGACTCTGTACTCCTTCCCTAGCCTGATTGACGGCTGGTGCCACCGCGAATGTACTGGTCTAGGCCACACTCTCCATAAGACCTACCAAACAAACTAGAGCGTCCTGAAGCACTGGAGTGGGTATGAACCCCTCCGGGACCTGAGTTGGTCAGACGAGTACAGTCTGAGCTGGAACCTCCTCGCCAAAATCTACCTGAGGCTCCACTGCTGGTGCTGCTGCTCGAGCTCTAGGCTGAGCTCTGCCTCTGCCTCGGCCTCTAGCGCGACCTCACCCTCGACCTCTGCCCCTGGTCATAGCTGCCATTAGGGGCTCTTGGTGCTGCTCCGTTGCTGATGTCGTGCGTGTTCTCGCCATCTACGAGAGAACCAGAATAGAATGGTTCAAGGTAAATAAGTTAATAAGCGACGAAATTCAAATACAATCCGGATCTAGTACGAATACATGAGCGTCTAAGATACTACAAATAATGGTCTGAAATAAACATAATTGCCTGAATCAAATGAACAGCTAAAGAAGTAGAAGGGGACTTCAGAGCTGTGGACGTCGTGCAGCTATACGTCAAGTCTCCTCTAGGTAGCGGGATCCAAGCAAGTCTACGGTACACCGCTGAGACCAACTCCAGTATCTGCACAAGAAGTGCAGGGTGTAGTATGAGTACAACCGACCCCATGTACTCTGTAAGTGCCGAACCTAACCTCGACGAAGTAGTGACGAGGATAAGGTGGGTCACTTATATTAACATGTACACAATAATAATAATAATAACAACAAACGAAAGACAAGAATAGAAGTAAAGCACGTTACTCATATCAACGAAACTCAAATCAACCAATAGAGAGTCCCAAATAACCAGTCATATAACTCATCTCAACAACTGAGGGCAATAGCAATCACAACAAATATAACTTTCATCAAGATGTTGCAGCGTGCAACCCGACCTCTCCATATAGTCATTTGTTAATATCATAGTCCATCCTTATTCCGCTAGTTCAATTCATTTCTTTTCTATTTTCGTTGCGGCGTGCAACCTGTTCCCCAAACAATGTCAAGTAACAATAGCAACAAAGTCAAACTACGGTCAAATTTATGAATTCTTTAAACCTTTAAACTTTTTTAACAAATTACGATAAACCAAGTTAGGGACTTCCGAATTCGATTCCGGGCATACACCCGAGTCCCAAATCACGATACGAACCCACCGGAACCGTCAAAATACTGATCTGTCTATTTGCTCAAAACGTTGACCGAAGCCAACTCAAATGAATTTTAAAGCACGATTTCACATTTTTCTCCATTTTTCACATAAAAACCTCCTGGAAGAATATACGGACTGCGCACTCAAATCAAGAAAGACTAAATGGAGCTAAGCCAGGTTTTGAAACATAGAATGAGGGCTAAAACTTGACCTATCGGAGCATCACATGTATACTTGAGTACATTTATATGTGTGTAATCGCAACGAATTAAGCTAATCTATCCTTATTTTTAAGACTCGCAAAAATGCTTGTTCAATCACATCAGAAGTAGTCATTTATGCATCTTACGAGTTACAAACTGAGAACCTTGTCATGCCACATTCAAAAATTATATTTTAATCGTAATTGTGTTTACGTTTTTGAGATCAAACTGGATGAACTGTGAAAGGTAGTGAACGGGGACCGCAACAAAGAGTTTGTACTTTTAGACAGGAGTATAATTAAAAGGAAACAACCTTACAGAAGTGTCTCCTTCAAATTTAGAAAGCGACACTTTTGTAGAAATCCCATCAACTGGACACTAATTATCATACTCAGTAGTCAAGGGTCCTATCTGAAATCCATTTGATAAGAGTTGCAGCCAATCAGCAACAAGAAACTAGGATGAACTTTTCAAACCTAGCCAATTGAAAAATAGATAAGGCCACTATGCCTGGTCCAAAAGTGCAGTGCCATTCCCTGTGGGAAACTCCCAAAAACTCTTAAAAGTGTGTCCAAGATTTAAAAAGGAAAAGAATTTAGTAATTTCTATATATTTGATAATATAAATTTCTTAGATGCGGAGCGAGGATTTGAAACTTATGTATTTTAGATTCTAATTTTTTTAAATTATCGAGTTTTAAACTAATAATTTGTTCATATTTAATAAATTTCTTAAGATAAATATAAAGTGTGGACTAAAGCTATTGAATTTGACTGAACCTGTAAACAACTCACTAGATAAGCGAAATATATCATCTAGTTAAGTCCTTAATTTTCTTATACTTCAGATCACCTAAATAAGGGAAATAATTTGTTGTAACTGATTAAATTACACTGATAATATAACAATTCTTTATATTAACAAATGCAATACAAAAATAAAGTTACTTAAACACTATAAAAAGTGCATTTCCTGGGTCACTACGCTCCCATATTTCCTTAAATAATTGCACTTTCCATTGTATCTCTCTTGAATTCTCTTAAATTCCCTTCTATACATAAAGACCAAATTCCACATATTTCACTAATTCTCATCTTCCACCTACTATTCAAATCCTATACTTTCAAGTATCTCCAAGTACCAAAGAATATAATCTGAATTCTGAAACATATATGTATCAATGAGTTCAGAGAAAAAACTAGCGAACGCCGTAGGTGCAAAGACGGCGAGAGCATGTGACAGTTGCATAAGGAAAAGGGCACGTTGGTATTGTGCAGCAGACGATGCTTTCTTGTGTCAGTCTTGTGATTCTTCTGTTCATTCAGCCAATCCGTTGGCTCGTAGGCACGAAAGGGTTCGTCTTAAAACATCATCTCTTAAATCATCAGATGAGTTTTCCAATTCAGAAAATTCAGCCTCAGTGCCATCTTGGCACCGTGGATTTACTCGAAAAGCTCGAACACCAAGGAATGGTAAGAAGTCAAAAAATGTTAAAAACCCTACTCAGCTCGTCGTCCCAGAGATATTAAGTGATGAGAATTCACAAGATGAAAACGAAGAGCAACTCCTTTATCGTGTCCCTATTCTCGACCCCTTCGTAGCCGATGATGCTATAGGGAACGGATATTCTAAAGATCAGATGAAAAATGATTTTAATGATGACCATATGAATAAGTTTTATGGGATGCTTAATATTCCATCTGAAATGGAGCTACAAGAATTTGCAGCGGATGTTGAAAGTTTACTAGGGAAAGGACTTGATGATGAGGAGTCATTTAATTACATGGCTTTAGGGTTAGGGTTTTTGGAGAAACATGATGATTCCATGGGTTGTTCTTTGGTTGATGAGAAAATTAAGGTTGAAAATGAAGGAGAAATGGAAGTTGTAATGAATCGTAGTAGTTATAATCAAGTTGGTTATTCAGATACGTTTGATCTCAAATTCGACCGTGATTCACCAGTTATTACCTTAGAAGAAGATGACAAAGGTGATAGAAAAAATAATAAGATTATGGCGGTGTTTTAAATGCTTGGGCTGACCAAAGGTCTCCTTGGACTACTGATGAGAGGCCTGAAGTAGATTTCAACGACTGCTGGCCTGTATGCATGGTATACTTCTTTAATTCTCTCAATTTAAAATTTTATGTCGCAATTATTAAAGTTGACATAGATTGAACATGAGTTTAATTTCTATACACTTACCTTATAGGAGCTATTAGAAGTAGAATTATTCTACACAATTTCATTCTTTTCTTCTTGATATTTTGAAAAACGGTTTAATGCTTATTACCTGGAAAGGAGGATAATTGACAAGTTACAACAAAGAATTTTTATAAATTACCAGTGTAGATAATTTAGATCTTTTATTATAACAACTTGCATAGTTTCTTCTTTGTTAATGCATGTGACAAGAAGTACGACTAATTGGTTATTTACTATTTCTTCAGTTCAAATTTATGTGATACTTTTTGCTTATCGAAATTCAAGTTTCTTAATTTTTATTTTAAATTTGAACATAGAATCTTTATAATTTTTGAGATGAAATTTACATATTTGAAAACTACGTAAAAAGTATTGTAAGTCATAATAATTAATAATTTAAAATATTTAAAAGACGTGAAAAAATCACAGTAAAAAAGGGATTTGTTTGACTCTCGAAATCCAAAATGAAGAAATTTCCTCCCTATTTGCAGGACTCTCTCCATTTTCATGAGCTAATTGCTTATAAATTGACCTATATTGGCAGGGAAATTGTGGAAAAAATCATCCAGATGGAGACATGGGAACAATGACAGGACATGGACCAATAGCGGATGAAGGAAGGGAAGCAAGAGTATTAAGGTACAAGGAGAAGCGGCGGACGAGGTTGTTCTCCAAGAAAATAAGGTACGAGGTCAGAAAATTGAATGCTGAGAAGAGGCCTCGAATGAAAGGAAGATTTGTCAAGAGGACCAATTTTGCACCAGCACCTTTTCCTTCGGTTAATAGATTTTGAAGTTTTAAGTAGAGACGGATCTAGAGCAATTTTTGTGAGTTCAACTGAATTCATTGCTTTACGCTCGAATTATATATACATATATGAGAACTTTTACAATGAATACACATGCAAATCACCCTTATTCTGAATCTTCGACTCTAAAGCGTAGATTTTGTGGTTACAAGGATTAGGTTTACACACTTCTTTTTTTTTTTTTTTATAGAACAAGTAAACTTGAGATATGCTTTGCTATGACAATAATTGTCATTTTGATGACTTTTGGGATGTATAGTCTCAAATTGTTCTTTTTTCGTTACTTCTTGAAATTACTGTTAGATATTACACAGTGGCAAAAGAAATTACTTTCTCTTCCTTTATTTGGTCTTATACAAAAATATTATTTTACTAACACATAGAAGTAAATGAAAACCCAACTTGATATGCTGAGCTACCAGTTGGAATAAAACTCGAGTTCCTTTGCAATTATGATGTAAGAATTTTGCGTTCTAGACTTCGCATCATAATCAATTATCAAACTCTAAATATCGCATTAAGATAGTAGATATTCTATGATTTCCACAAGATATTTATACTTGAGTAAATTCATCATTCAAGAAGATAAACTTGAATTCATGATCTTTCTTGATCTGTCAACACGTCAAGAAAATGGTGTCTCGTCCTTTCGTTGTTTCTCATTTATGCTTATGATTGAATAACGTGAATTTCCAGTTAGAGAGATGATCGGTCTGTATAAAAGCTCTTTTAGTTTTCATTTTTCATCAAATTGGGAAGTTAACTAACCATTATATCAAAAACTACCCCTCAAGTTTTGATCAATGCACTTTAATCCTTACAACAACAGCAACATACACAATATAATCGCACAAGTGGGGTCTGGAGAGGGTAGTGTGTACGCAACTTTACCCCTACCTTGTACATGTGGAGAGGTTGTTTCTGATAAACCCTCAACTCAAAGCAAGCACGCATAATCAATCATAACAGAATATAGAAAGACACGCAGTAGTGAAAAAGCCATAAAAGCAGTAACACCAACAAGATAATAGAAAAATAAAACTAAAAGTAACCAGGTAGTAATAGAAATCTAGGAATATGAAAATTCGAGGATAACACTACTGCTACTTAAATGAAAGGAAAGATATTCGACTGCCTACTACTATTTTCCTAATTCTCGACCTCCACTTCCTTCTATCAAGGATCATGTCCTCGGTAAGCTGATGATGCGTCATGTCCTTCCTAATCACCTCTCCCCAATACTTCTTCGACCTACATCTACCACTTCTTAGACCTACCATTGTTAATTTCTCACACCTACTCATTGGGGCATCCGAGCATCTCCTCTTCACATGCCCAAACCATCCCAATCTCACTTACTGCATCTCGTCCACCACGGAGGACATACCTACCTTGTCCCGAATATCATCACTCCCGATATTTCTCCTTGTATGCCCACACATCCATCTCAACATCTTCATCTCCATTACTTTTATCTTCTGGATGTGAGAGTTCTTGACTGATCAATACTCTGCCCCATATAATATAGTCCGTCTAACCACTATTTATAGAACTTACCGCTAAGTCTCAATGGCACGTTCTTATCATACGAGACACCGGATGCTAGCATCTATTTCATCCACCATGCTCCAAATGATGTGTAACATCTTCATCGATCTCCCCATTGCCTTTGGTTACTGACCTACCGTACTTGAAAATTTCTCTTTTAGGAATGGCTTGTGAATCGAGCCTCACTTCCACGTCAGCCTCTTAAGTAACGTCATTAAAACTTGCACTCCACTTATTTTGTCTTAGTCCTGCTAAACCTAAAACCTTTAGACTCCGGGGTCTTTCTTCAAACCTCCAACCTAGTATTAACTCCATCTTGCTTCTTGTCAACCAGTACTATGTCATTTACAAATAACATGCACCATGGCACTTCTGCTTGAATATTGCGCGTCAATACATCCGTCGTCAAACCAAAAAGAAACGAGCTAAGAGTTGATCCTTGATGTAACCCCATCACCAATGAGAAGTGACATGATTCTCCTTCCACTGTTCTAATCCGAGTCTTAACTCCATCATACACATCCTTAATCGCCCTAACATACGCTACAAGTACACCTTTAGCCTCCAAACATCTTCATAAAACCTCACTCAGGACTTTGTCGTAAGCTTTTTCTAGGTCAATGAACAGCGTATGCAAGTCTCTCTTTCTACTCATATATTGCTCCCCCAATCTCCTCACAAGATGGACGGCTTCCATGGTCAATCGCCAGGCATGAATGCAAGCTAGTTCTCAGAAATAGACACACTCCCCCTCATCTGTATCTCTACCACTCTCCCATACTTTCATTGTGTGGTTTAGCAGCTTGATATCCCTATAATTGTTATGCTCTTTAGTCCTTATGTTTATTAGATACAATTTAGAGGCTGGTTAGTTGGTTAAAGCCAACTGAACCATATCAACTAATAAAAAGTATTTTTAGGTGTTGAAACTGATATTATAAATAAGTATTTATATGGTTGATAAATGTGTTGAATAAATAATAAGCATTTGGTGTGTTTAATATAAAATCTATCTAAAAATATAGATTAGGGATTTTGTGTAGGAAAAGGAATTTGGGGAATTATTAAATATTAAAAATAAAATAGTAAAAAATTTGGTCAAACTAAAAGTGCTTATAATTTCCAAGGAAATCCAACTTATGACTTTTAACTTTGTTTAATTTGTAAGCACTTGACAGACAAATACTATCAATATTACCAAAATTTTCATAATCGAAAACTAGAAATGTAAAATATAGTTCCAAAATAAAGATTCACGCGGGCATATCTTAATGATATTAGATAATGGTTTCCATGCTTTCTTTGTCAGGTTCATAATTTGCAATAATAAGATTTTGTGATTTACACCGAACGAACACTATGAACTACATGTCTCAATTTTCTTATAACGAACGGCTGAATAATTACACATGAGAATGTAAAAGTAGGAACGTTAATTAGATCCAATGCTCCATATATTCAATTTATTACAGTTTTTATTTTAGCCTGTCTACAAAAATAATACTATCTTTTTATAATAAAAAATAATTTAATTTTAACTTCTTCTTTTTTTTTTTGTATTTAGGCCACAAATTTCAAATATCTTTATTTCTTAAATTTATGTCCACCAAAATGTATCACATAAAATAGGGCGTAGGGAGTAGTGTAGAGTGAAATTGCAATACGCTTATGGACGTAAAAGTCTTTTAGAAGTTTTTATAAAGAATTCAAATATCAATTATCTATTTGGAAATATTTTAAGTTTATACTTATCTGAACATCTAGTTGGAAAAGATTGAATTTGATGGACAGAATGATTGATAAAACTTGACCTATTATTAAATTCAGATCTTGGCATTTTCTCACTAGTCACGAGTATACGTGGTTGACGTGCTTAAATGGTCCCTGCTAGTCTAAAAGTCTTTTACGATTTTATTTTTATTTAGTTTTTTGTACCCGGATAAAATAGAAAATAAATAATCAATAGCACCATCACATTAGTGTGACCTTTTCTTTTTCTCTAGATAGTCTCCTAAACTTAACATGATTTGTCAATTAGACACCTCAACTTAGTAAGTGATTAGAACTCTTTTACCTGAAATTTTGTATTCTCCGAGCACCGTATCTTATGTTGACATGACATATCACGTATGTTTTCCTTAAATTCAAGAGCATGAGAGCTTTAATTTTTCAGTTCCACACCCTGAAATATAGGGGCTGAGCCATGGTGAAAGTTACTAAGTTCGGCAGAATAATTTTTTCTCAAATTTTATATTTATATTAAATATTTATTTAATATTTATAAATAATACTATTAATCAGAATCTAATAAATTAAATGAATTGTACTCTAGAATTCATACACTAAAACTTTTGGTTCCGTCACTGCCTAAAAACCCTTATTCTTTCTCCCTTTCACTATCCTTTTACGGCTACTTCGCCGGCCCGAATTTCATTATTATTGAGGTAAGTAATTTGATAGATATTCGATGTTATAGAGTTCGATGTTCGTTCTAAAGAATGAAAATTTTAAATTAATTACTTATCGTACTTCTTTTTTACTTAAAAGTTCTTTAAAGATTTCCTTTTTTTTCTACAAATAGAATCATTAGGTCTTATTTTTTGTTAGTGATCTATAATGGAATAGATAATTAAAATAGATGGGAATTTATAGGATTTTCATATCAAGATTTAAAATAGGAGATCAAATGGTCTAGGCACACAAGTCCATTGTCAACCTCAATATATACATATGTATATGCATTTTAACAAATCAACTTTAAATGATTTTCCTTTTTTGTATACATTGGTTGTGTAGTCAAATGCACCAATCATATTATTGATAATTTACATGGATTCTTCAAATGACGCTTTTAATTAATGGTATAAGGATGTGTTATAATTTTAAAAATAACGTCATATTTGCAGAAATTATTATAGGCTAATACTTCCAAACATATGTTTATATCCGATATTTAAATATTTCCTCCAGAAAATAAAAAGTGTTTTTTTAAATTTGTCAAAAAATAATTTCCACTACATCTTTGAGTTGCATAACGATAAATAAAGTATAAATTTCCTAACGTTGGACTTCATTGCTGCAACATATTTTGTTACATGAACAATTACATGTTGTTTCAATAGGGATAACAATAACAAGAATTCTGGACATAATAAAGAATATCCTACGCAACAAAAGGAAAGATACCCGAAAACATCATCTATAAAGAAATATTAGACGAGATACAAGAATATAACATATTTGTAAATCATAAAACCAAATCACTACAAATACAAATACTATCTAACTATATTAATCATATTTGTAAGGTCAAACATATTCAATCATTCTGAAATACTTATTATATTAATATAATATATAGCATCATTTTTTAGCATCCAAAGGAATGTTTCTGTTTTCATTCACGCTAGTTTGCAACAATTCTTTCTTCTTTTATACAATTTTTAATTAGTGATTGACATAGCATGTCAGTGCAAGACGCGTACATCACAACTAGTTAAATTATTATTCATAAATAAACACATACAAATATTAAAAATACTCATAATTCCCTGGGTATTATATCACTATAGCTCAAAATGATGAATATAAAGTTAATGCACAAGAAACTTTTAATTAAGACATGTGGAATACTAATATAAATTAATGCCAAACCAGCATAGTCAGTCCGTCAAGTTCACTTTTTCTGTACCCACATTTTGAGACGTGTCGCGTCTCATTTTCTCGCGAAAGTGGGCTTCGATCTATGACAATTCTTGTAAATGAGTATTAAAAGAAAAGAGTTGTCACCTAACAATTTAGATGTGCGTTAGGGTACCTATTTGTAAATTCTATTTGAGCTAGTTCGTGTTATCAAAAATCGGGTAAGGGCTTAAATTACCTCAAAAAAAAAAAGGTTAGGTACTCTTCGAGGTCTACAACTGGGGATCCCAGCCAAATTCTATTCTATATGCGGATTATTAAATTATAACTAACTCATGTGAGCATGTCAATTAAAGGAGAGCAGATAGTTCAAATAACTAGTTAAAGCAAAGCACAGGGTGAGACGATTAATTAAAAGAAATTGTACACAAGTGAAAAGAATAACTTGTCTACTAATAAGTGATTGGTACTACTTTTGAGCAATACAAAACATATCCTAGTCCAATCTAGGTTTCAACAAACATATGTACAAGTAATAATCGTATATGGGAGGTCCTAAATTTTTTAGTCTAAAGGATTATCACGTGCAAAATAAATAATACTTCGCAACTCCCTTAAGTATAATGGTTGCTCATATTATTCAGCAAGCACATACTATTATCTCCTGCTACCCTATTACTATTTTAAGTTGCTTACTTAAAGAGTTCTAGTTCAATTCTAAGTCATGTCCTATGCGTGCGTACCCCCCCCCCCCCC
>MCJB01036295.1:51445-80898 GCA_002018475.1 Nicotiana obtusifolia
AAAAAAAAAAAAAAAAAAAAAAGAGAGAGAGAGAGAGAGAGAGAGAGAGAGAGAGAGAAAAGCCCAAGCAATTCAATCCAATAACCCAGCCCAATCCTCTCTTCCACATATGAATAACGGATTTTGACAGAGAATAATTCCATCAATACATATGCAATCAACACACATTCCTCACCCACGATTTCATTGATTACCAACAAATTCAGAGGATTCTTCTAGAGAGAGTGGGTTTTTCTTGGAGAGCAAGAGAGAAAGGAAAACCTAGTGAAAATCAGAGATTTTTCAGAGAGAGCTGGGGGAAAATGACCCACTTTAATTTTCTTCTCTCCAAAACTTCAGGAAAAACAAAAAAAATAGAGACACATACTTCTACTTTCTTCACGGTCGAGTAGATGCTGAGGTTCGAGTTTGGTTGCTGATTTGAGTTCCATTCGCGGTCCGCTGCTGCGTAGCTGATATCAATTTTCAAAAACCAATAGGAACTCTTATTCAGGTTTATTACTTGACTTCTACTCGTTTTATTGGATTGATTGAAATATGATGAAACCATGAGTATTTGCCTTTAAATCGTTGATTCATGAACTGATATTCTCAAATTACTCATTAGCGAATAAAGTAAAATGGTTGATGTTTGATATAATCATCTGACAATGAAAAAATAGAAACAAACAACCGAATCCTCTGCGTTTGGTGTTGAATCTGCGACCGCATAGTTGATATGCGATTCGCATTTTGAGCCTAATTGTCAAAAATGTAAGGTCAATCTGTGTTTAGTGTTAAACCTGCGACTGCATAGCTGATATGCGGTCCACATTTTTAACTCGATTATCGCATTCTTGACATCAAATTTTTGCCCAAAACTCTGTTACAATTTGCGACCTCTGACGTGTGATCTGCGGTTCGCATACATGTTTTGCGATCGCAAACTGGGATCGATTTTCAACTTTGGACACTGTCCACAATTCTGTTCTAATCTGCAATCTGTGTGCGCAGTATGCGATTCGCATATGGGATTTGCAATCGCATATCCCCACTTGCGATGACATTTCACCTTTTGCTTGCTTTCTTTGTGATTTTTCGGATCGGGTTTGGTTAAATGCATGAGATAAAACATTAAAAGAATGAGACCATGAACTGAACTTTTATCTTTCTTTATTTTAGATCTTATTTTATTTCATTATATATCTCACTAGTGGCATGTTTAGGCCGACCATACTTGTGTAGGCAACACTAGGACGTTTTGTTAACATTTGAGGTGAGAGGTCATTCCTTAGTTAAATTATCCGGGGAATGCCCCGAAGGACTTATGTATTTGACATTCCGGGGGATGCCCGAGGCATTTGTAAATATAGATCAAAAGTAAAACTAGTGGTATCTCAGTTATATTTTTCTTTCTTTATTAGGTGGGAATGACCTTAAACCTCCTGTGTGTTTTTATCTCGACCGAAATGTATTAAAAGCCAACTAAATCAAGTACGCAACCGTGACCTTCACGGGACTTGGGGAATGCCTAACACCTTCTCCCCGAGTCAAATGAATCTCCTTACCCAAATGTTTGGTGTGAGCTTAGTTTTGAATTTAAGTTCTAAAACGGTGGCCTGGCACACCAGAATCATTTTTCAGGTGGCGACTCTAAATCTTCACGATTAATCCCTGCCCTTGTCACTTTCCAAATTGAAAATCCCTTTTCGAGTTTTATTAAGTCTTTTTATCCAAAAGGGTTTAGTAAGGCCTCGCAGCCCCGAAAAGGAGGAGTGACAGCTCTGGCGACTCTGCTGGGGAGTAAATTCACACTTGCGGGTTCGAGCTAGTACTTGATTTGTTGGTTTTTAAAATGTTTGGTTGAGTTTTATGTTTTTCATTAGCTTTACCTACTTTGCTTTCGTTTTTTGTTGCTTTTATTATGCTTCCATGTTTTGTTAAGTTTATTATGCTTTCATGTTTTGTTATTGCTAGTTGTTTATGTGTTTACGATTTGTGCTTTATGTGTTTACTGCTTTATAACTGTCATCATATGCATTGCCCGGTCATTTTCTTCTGCAACAAGTCCCGGAGCACGCGTCGCGTGCACGAACTCTTTGTTGAGTCACCTTTACTTTAGGAGGGGAAACCGACGGACGTATGGAGTGGGTGGAAACCTTAAGCAGCCACCATCTACCATACACTTTCCCTGAATTGCCTTGCTAGTGAACCCCCATACTTAGGACAGCCTTTAGGTCATTTTTATCTGCATCATGTTATTTAGACCTAGTAGGGCTCGGTCCCAGGCACCGTGTCCCTTTGTAGGGAGCTTGTCCAAATTTTGTCAAAATGGGCCCGTGGCCCAAAATGACGTTTAATTATTCTATGTGCTAAATATTACATCTGTGAGGGTAAAAGGATCATTTGGCAAACCGATATCTTGGAAAGAAGGGTGAAAATAGAGTAAATGGGGACCCGCTAGTATTTTCTTTCATAGTCTTTTCCGGAAAAAAAAAACACAAAAATCGAAGAAAAGAAAAGAAAGGAAGATTTTTGCATTTTTTAGAATTCAAAAGGAAAATCCAAGAGTTTTTACATCATTTTCCGAGAGACAATCTAGTTTTAGTTGCATCTTTCCGAACTACGCGAACCTGATTTTCGTCTTCCTGGGAGGGATACGTAGGCAACCCACATAGGGTCCGGTCGTCCTAGTAACCCTAGGTTTTTGGCTTCCGGGACGTAGCCAAATCTTGCATGATTAGCCACTCTTGGCCACATCGGCCATTTTTGCAAAATAAGGGACATTTTGCAAAGGTGGCTCAGTTGCTCACATCTTAAGATTCTGAGTCCATGAGTCAATGTCATATCACTCTAAGGTCCATCCGTGTCAGGCTTGCCTCCCTAGCCACATTTGGCCATATCGGCCATTTTTGCAAAAATAGTCTTTTTCTACAAAATAATTCGTTAAGACCATGATTGTCGGGGTATTAGAGTCGTGTGAGTTTTAAACGAGCTATTTCTCATGATCAAGGGTCAATTTGTCAAGGTTGCGCTAATAGTCACTTACATCCACCTAGGCCAATCTGCAAATATAGCCAAATTGTGTCTTGCATTTGTCCATCAGGGGATATTGTGGTGTCATAGTAGTGTTCCGAGTCGTTAACCATGTTCCTTTAATTCAGGTATGGATTCGCTAATTCGATCCAAAGTGCTTATGGTGGTAAAGATTCCTAAGAAATTGATCAAGTGGTGAAACACGTTTTTGTCATTAGAGCAGCATGAGTTGATGCATAAACTGGGTACCCTGACTTCCCTTCTTGATACCACACCCCCGCTCGGACTTAGTGGAAGCAATTCTGACCTATTGGAATCCGCAAAACTTAACTTTCAAATTTGGGGAGTGTGAGATGACTCCTACCCTGGCGGAAGTATCCGGTCTCACCCGCTTAAGTTATATAGGCAAGAACACGATACTTCCTCGGGACCACTCTAGGACAAGATTTCTCAACGACTTGGGCCTAAAAGATAATAAGCATTTAAAGTGTCTTGAGCGGTCTTGGATATCCTTGGATCATTTGTTTGCTAGATTTGGACCACAGGATAGTTTTGACGTCTTTTGGGATGAGTTCTGCACAATCAAAAAGCAAAATGGCAAAGACGTCGCCTCGAGGCTTTCAGCCTTGCTTTATTAGGGTTACTGGTTTTTCTATTAGACGAGAGGCACATTAGCACTCGTCTGCAATCAGTGGTAATGGCACTATTCCATGAAAAACAACACAAAACCGTTACCGTTGTGCCAATGATCTTAGCAGAGTTGTACCGAGCCCCGAGTGAAGTTAGGGGAGGTGTCAGGTATTTTGAGGGAAGTAACCTTTTGCTTCAATTATGGATGATAGAGCATTTGCACATAGCTTCCTTACTTTGTCCCATCGACCGTGCCTTGAGGGATTGGGTGATATGCATCGAGCGTAGGATGAAGTCTCCTAAATTCACATACCCAGTAGGTATCAAAGCTTGGATTGAGTTCCTTGATTTGAGGAGGAACGAGAATGTTTTGTGGGCTTACCTTTGGCTACCTTTAGATGATATCTTAGTAGGATGCCTCATGCAACCTTTCCTGATGCTGATAGGACTCAAGTGCGTCAGGCCATACACGCCGGTCAGGGTAATGCGACAGCTGGGCAGACGACAAGAGGAGCCTCCAACTTTGAACCTTCGGAGGTACATCATGAATTTTAGCAAAAGGGTGGTTGACGAAATCAAGTACGTACAATATTGGAACAATGCAAAGAGGATGAAGAAAGACATATTAGTAAAAGATAATGGAAGGCCCGAGTGTACTCAGGAGTACCTGATTTGGTTACAGTCTGTCCCACCAGGGGACAGCACCCCATTTCCAGCACAACTTAGGGGGCGGGCAGCTCAGACAGTTGATTTTGAGGAGGCACCAGATCAAGATCCCAAGGTTAAGTTTGAGTTGTTAAAGTCTCAGTTAGCGGGATTGGCAGCAAATATGGAGCAGCATAGCCAGTATTTGCTTAGGGTTGGTCTTCAGGAGGCAGGGGCACAGGCTAGGGTCTTCGTTCCTAGCATTGGCGCTTCTCTACGAGGCATGTTGCAAAGCTTGAGCTCAGCAGGTAGCCTAGGACCATCCCAGCCAGGACAGTTGCATTCAGGAGCAGTTTGAGGATCCATTCTATTTAAATGTTTTAATATTGTCTCATGTTGTTTTTATTTTCATGTCTTTTAGGAATACTGAATCCTGTAAGTAGTGTGAAGGTCGGTCAAAGTGTATTCAAGCGTGTCGGGTCCTCCATCATCATACTTATTATTAAAGACTTTAAATGAAAAATCCTGAATTTTATTTCCATCATTTTTTGGGTTTTATCAAGTCATTTTTGCATCAAAAGAGAGAAAGTGATGAGAGGTGTAGGGAAAAACTTTGGAATAAGTAAATCGGGATGATGCCATACGACCTTGCGATCCTCACAGCCATTTTAGAACCACTATTTGTTGCTAGGTGCATTGCACGTGATGTGATATTGATAAATGCCCTAACGCTAACATGTTGGTTTTGTGTTGTTGTCCTCTATTATTCTCTAACTTTTCCAGGAAGGTGGTTAGTTTGTTGTCATCCTGGCAAGTCATCCATACAATACCCGATCAAAGCGTCAAACAGTCATGGCTAGCAAGGAAATAGACACTGGAGTTGTAGACCTGCCAAGGGAGGTTGTTGAGTCTGAATTGGAACTGCAAGAGGAGGTTAGGAGGTTGAAGCATCAGATGGCTGAAATGTATCAAGCATGGATTAAGGAACACCCTCCACCCTCGTTCCCCACCAAATACACAGAAAACCCTGCTCACATTCCACCACTCTCTCAATCCCAGATGGCCAATATCATTGATCTTTCCCCACAACATGCACCGGGCTTTACCCCTTACCATAATTACCCTGGCACTTTGGCCCAAATCTTTCATGCTCCACCAGCCAAAACAACCTCGTACCCTGCTCCGATATCTGCTCCTATTTTCGTACCCCTCAACAAGCTACCCTTCATCGATCCTCTAGTGAGCTCGCATTGCCTGCCCCAGATACCCACTACTATACCCCGGACCCACTTTCAAAATACCAGATCCTTAACCCTACACCCCTCAGTTTGAGCCTCATGTTGAAACTGATAAACCACCCAAGACTGCAGAGCAGGAGGAGATGTTTAGGAAGTTACAGAGTCTCGAGTAATCGTTGAGAAATATGCAAGGGTTGGGGAACCAGGTTAGTGTGGCCTATAAGGATCTATGTTTGTTTCCCGATGTCCAACTACCTGCGGGATTTAAGATGCCCAAGTTCGACTTGTATAACGGACACGGAGATCCTGTTGCCCATCTAAGAGGCTATTGCAGCAAAATGAGAGGTGCCGCAGGAGAAGACGAATTGCTGGTGGCCTACTTCAGCCAAAGTCTGAGTGGGGCTGCTCTAGAATGGTACACCCGCCAGGACAGTAACAGGTGGTACACTTGGGACGACATGGCTCAGGCCTTTGCCCGACACTTTCAGTACAACATAGACATTGTTCCAGACTGCTTATCTCCGACCAAGGTAGAGAAGAAGCCCAGTGAAAGCTTTAGACAATATGGGTTCCGTTGGAGAGAGCAAGCCGCACGAGTCAATCCTCCAATGGAAGAAGACGAAATGGTTAAGTACTTCCTCCAAGCTTTGGAGCCCACTTACTATGGACATTTGATCTCAGCAATTGGTAAATCTTTCACTGACGTGGTAAAGATGGGAGAAATGGTGGAAGAAGGACTCAAGTCGAGCAAGATCATGATTTATTCTGCTATAAAAGCAACCACTCAAGCAATCCAGAGCGGTACCGGAAGTTTACTAGGCAAGAAGAAGAAGGAAGATGTCGCTATGGTCGTCTCCGGATCATGGTAGGGCTAGAGGGGTTCACCTCATCAATACACTCATCCTTGAGCCCGACCTCAAACCTATGCCCAAGCTCCATATAATACACCTCAACACTACTTTTCTGCACAAAACCCCCAAGACTTGACCAGACCACCCCAATATTTTATTCACCATGCCCAGTCATATGCTCCACCCCCTCCTTACCCACAATGGCGTGCCCCTATTCCACAAAACACCTACCCAGCTCCACAAAGTACCTATCCATCTCAACCTTACCAAAACCCCAATGGTCGACACTTTCGCCCCAGACCTGAGTATAGAAGGGAAAGGCAACAGCGGAAACAAACTTTCACCCCGCTTGGAGAATCCTATGCCAGTCTATTCCAAAGGCTAAGGCAGTTGGATGTATTGAGGCCAACTGAGTCAAAAATACCAAACCCCCCTCCAAAGAACCTTAATTATTCCCTAAGATGTGCCTATTGTTGTGATGCTCCAGGCCATGATATAGAGAAGTGTTGGCACCTGAAACGAGCAATCCAAGAACTCATTAATACAAACCAAATTATAGTCCAAAGCCCGGACACTCCAAACATCAACCAGAACCCCCTCCCTGCCCATGAAGAGACACATGTGATTGAAGTAGTTTACAAGGATGGAGAGCCCAAGAAGGCTTATAAGTCCGTCATGATGATTCGGGCCAGTGAAAATAATTTGGTTAAAGATCTAGATTCCACCAAAGCAAAGCCTGCGACAGTTGAAGGGGCGACAGAAAAGCCGAGCCCACTCAATTTGAAACTACTGGTGTTGGTTGTGAAAGGGATGTCGAAAGATATCGAGGCAAGTCCAGAAAGCTCAAAAGTGGTAATGCCGGGGATTCCGAGTAAGCCTGTCCTAATTGTGAAAGAGGCTCCTATTACCCCTATCATCATTAAACCAGTGACCCAACCGCCGGTGGTTGATACCAAGGCTGTTCCGTGGAATTACAAGCAAGTGATAGTGACATACAAAGCAAAGGAAGTGGAGGAAGAAGTAAATGAAGCTGGAGGATTGACTCGTTCTGGGAGATGCTTCGCCCCAGAAGAACCGAGGAAAGCCAAGCCATGCAAAGATAGTCATATGCCAGTAAAGAAGCCAGTTACCGAAGAAGAGGCTGAGGAGTTCTTGAAGAAGATGAAAGGGCAGGATTACTCCATTATAGAGCAGTTAGGGAAAACGCCGGCTCAAATTTCCCTTTTGTCTCTGCTGATACACTCAGAAGAACATCGCAGGGTCTTGATGAAGATTTTAAATGAGGCACACGTTCCTGATAAGATCACAGTAAACCATCTAGAAAAGACAGCTGGCAAGATTTTCGAAGCAAACAGGATCACTTTCTCGGATGACGAACTTCCTATCGAAGGTACAGAACACAATTGAGCTCTCATCTCACAGTGAAGTGCGAAGATGCTGTTGTTTCGAGGGTTCTAGTTGATAATGGCTCTAGTGCAAATATTTGTCCTTTGTCTACTCTGCAAAAACTAAAGATTGGCACCGAGAGGGTCCGCTTGAACAGTGTGTGCGTTTGAGGCTTTGATGGAGGAGGTAAAGATTCTGTTGGAGACATAATGCTCGAATTGTCAATAGGGCCAGTTGAATTTACCATGGAATTCCAAGTTTTGGATGTGGCTCTCTCTTACAATCTGTTGTTGGGAAGGCCTTGGATACATGCTACCAAGGCGGTCCCGTCCTCTCTGCACCAAATGGTAAAATTCGAGTGGGCCAGACAAGAAATAATTGTGCACGGTGAGGAAGATTTGTCAGCTTGCAATGACACAATTGTTCCGTTTGTTGAAGCTGAAGATGATAAGGGACCTTGGGTCATTCAAGCTTTTGAAACAGTGTCTGTTGATAAGATCACTGAAGGAAAATGCATTCCGGGTCCCAAGCTGTCCTCTGCCTCTGTTATGGTTGCGAATGAAATGTTGAAGAATGGTTTTGTGCCAGGAAAGGGTCTAGGATCATCTCTGCAAGGTATTGCGCATCCAATACACCCCAATGGGAATTATGGTACGTTTGGTTTGGGATTCATGCCCACGGAAGAGGACATGAAAAGGTTTAAGAATCCAAAATAGAAAATATGGTCACTCTCCAAGCCAGTCCCACACATCTCCAAGTCTTTTGTCATACCGGGAGCCGAAAAACCTCCGACCTCCTCACTCCCGGAACCTGTGGTTAATGTTGATGAAGAGATAACCAAGGGGTTCCGAAATCTTTTCAAAGAGGTCAATATGGTAGAGGTTGGTGAAGGCTCTAGTAAAGCGGATGTGCAGCTTGTTGGTCCAAACGTGAAGCTTAGCAATTGGGAAGTTACTCCTCTCCCCACCAGGAAGGAGTTTTGGTAGTTTGCTTTATTTCCTTTCATTTTATCTAGGTCATTCCAGGGTTGTAATCTGGATCTCTCTTTTAAGTTTTCTTATTCTGATGTTCAAACCCTTCTGTCCTTTATTTTCAATGAAATGCAATTTCCCGTTTTCTGTTATTCTTAATAGTGTTTTATTTTGTTTCTTTTGTACAGTTCTTTTTATGCCGGTTGCAGTGACATGACATGCATGAGGAATTTTTGGCCGAGTTCTAAAAGCCAATCTAATTCTGAAATAACAATCCAAGAAGTAGAGTATGATGATGAATAGAATATGATGAAGAAGTGGCATTTGAACAAATTAGCAAAGAGCTAAAACAATTTGAGGAAAAACCAAAACCTAATTTGAGTGAGACTGAAGCAATCAATTTAGGGAACCAGGATGATGTTAGAGAAACCAAGATAAGTGTGCATTTGGAATCACAACTGAAAGAGGAGATAATCAAAATATTGCTTGAGTACAAAGATGTCTTTGCTTGGTCATATGATGAGATGCCGGGTTTGAGCACTGATCTGGTAGTCCATAAATTGCCAACTGATCCAGCATGTCCTCCCGTCAAGCAAAAGTTGTGGAAGTTCAAGACTTATATGAGCATAAAGATAAAAGAAGAAATTACAAAACAGCTTACTGCAAAGGTCATTCGGGTCACTCGATATCCCACTTGGTTAGCCAACGTTGTGCCAGTGCCAAAGAAGGATGGTAAGACCAGGGTCTGTGTTGATTACCGCGATCTCAACAAAGCAAGCCCAAAGGATGATTTTCCATTGCCGAACATTCACATTTGTATCGATAATGTTCCAAGCATGAGATTGGTTCTTTTGTGGATTGTTACGCGGGATATCGTCAGATTTTGATGGACGAGGAAGATGCAGAAAAGACAGCATTCATCATGCCATGGGGAACATATTGTTATCGGGTAATGCCATTTGGTTTGGAAAATGCTGGGGCAAAACTTACATGAGGGTGATGACCACCATGTTTCATGACATGATACATAGGGAGATTGAGGTTTATGTAGATGACGTGATCATAAAGTCAAAGAAGAAGTCCAATCATGCCAAAGATCTGAGAAAGTTTTTCCAAAGGCTCCGCAGGTATAATCTCAAGCTCAATCCAGCTAAATGTGCATTTGGTGTCCCGTCTGGGAAACTGCTGGGATTCGTGGTCAGCAGATGCGGTATTGAACTGGATCCGTCAAAGATCAAAGCCATTCAAGAATTGCTACCGCCAAAGAAAAAAACAGAGGTGATGAGCTTGCTTGGAGGTTAAATTACATCAGTAGATTTATTGCTCAACTCACGACAACCTGTGAGCCCATTTTTAAGATGCTGAAGAAGAATGTTGCAGCCGAGTGGACTGACGAGTGTCAAGAAGCATTTGATAAGATCAAGAGGTACCTGTCGAATCCACCGATGTTGGTCCCACCAGAGCCGGGGAGACCTCTAATTCTTTATTTGACAGTCTTGGACACTTCTTTTGGTTGCGCGTTGGGTCAGCATGATATCACAGGAAAGAAGGAGCAAGCAATCTACTATCTTAGGAAGAAGTTCACTCCCTATGAGATCAAGTACACTCTGCTTGAGAGGACATGTTGCGCCTTGACTTGGGTGGCACAAAAGTTGAAGCATTACCTATCGTCCCACACCACTTACCTCATTTCTCGCATGGATCCTCTAAAGTACATCTTTCAGAAGCCTATGCCCACTGGAAAACTTGCAAAGTGGCAGATTTTACTCACAGAGTTTGATATCATCTATGTGACTCGGACCGCGATGAAAGCCCAAGCCTTGGCCGACCACTTGGCCGAGAATCCGGTGGATGACGAATACGAGCCATTGAAGACTTATTTTCCTGATGAAGAGGTCATGCATGTTGACGAGATTGACCACGATGAAAAACTAGGTTGGAAACTTTTCTTTGATGGAGCTGCTAACATGAAAGGGGTCGGAATAGGGGCTGTACTTATCTCTGAAACAGGGCAACACTACCCGGTAACAGCCCAGCTTCGATTCTATTGCACCAACAACATGGCTGAGTACGAAGCATGCATTCTGGGTTTGAGGTTAGCTGTAGACATGGGAGTCCAGGAAATACTTGTTCTGGGAGATTCAGATTTGCTGGTCCACCAAATTCAAGGAGAATGGGAAACTCGAGATTTGAAGCTCATACCTTACCGACAGTCCTTGCACGATCTTTGTCAACGCTTCAGGTCAGTCGAATTTACATATTCCCAGGATTCATAATGAGATTGTTGATGCCTTGGCCACCCTAGCGTCAATGTTACATCATCCAGACAAGGTTTACGTTGACCCCATACATATCCAAGTTCGTGATCAACATGCTTACTGTAATATGGTGGAAGAGGAAATCGATGGCGAACCTTGGTTCCAGGATATCAAGGAATACATCAGGTCAGGGGTATATCCGGTATATGCTACCAGTGGTCAAAAGAGAACCATTCGACGTCTGGCCAGTGGATTTTTCTTGAGCGGAGGAATCGTGTACAAGAGGACTCCAGATTTAGGACTGCTGAGATGCATAGATGCTACGGAAGCTTCAACTATCATGACCGAAGTACATTCTAGAGTTTGCGGTCCACATATGAATGGGTACGTATTGGCTAAGAAGATACTTCGAGTAGGTTATTATTGGCTCACCATGGAACGGGATTGTATCAGTTTCGTTCGCAAGTGTCATCAGTGTCAGGTACGCGGTGATTTGATTCATTCTCCTCCATCTGAATTGCACACAATGTCTGTACCCTAGCCCTTTGTTGCTTGGGGCATGGATGTTATTGGGCCAATCGAGCTGGCAGCGTCAAATAGGCATAGGTTTATTCTGGTGGCCATTGATTACTTTACCAAGTGGGTCGAAGCTGTAACTTTCAAATCTGTAACCAAGAGGGCAGTGGTGGATTTTGTTCATTGAAACATCATTTGTCAGTTCGGAATTCCCAAGGTGATCATCACAGACAATGCCGCTAATCTCAACAGTCATTTGATGAAAGAGTTATGCCAACAGTTCAATATTATGCATCGAAACTCCACTCCATATCGCCCCAAGGCAAATGGAGTTGTTGAGGCTGCTAGCAAGAACATAAAGAAGATACTTCGTAAGATGGTTCAGAGTTCTCAGCAGTGGCATGAAAAGTTGCCTTTTGCATTATTGGGTTATCGCACTACTGTTCGCACCTCAGTGGGTGCAACTCCTTATCTACTGGTATATGGAACTGAGGCAGTCATACCCGCGGAAGTTGAGATTCCATCTCTTAGGATCATTTCGGAAGCTGAAATTGATGATAATGAGTGGATCAAAACCCGGCTCGAACAGTTGAGTTTAATCGATGAAAAAAGATTGGCTGCAGTATGTCATGGTCAATTGTATCAGAAGAGAATGGCTAGAGCATACAACAAAAGGGTGCGCCCTCGCAAATTTTAAGTGGGCCAGATGGTACTGAAACGTATCCTTCCTCACCAGGCGGAAGCCAAAGGAAAATTCGCCCCAAACTGGCAAGGACCGTTCGTTGTGACGAGAGTGTTGCCTAATGGTGCGTTGCATTTAAAATGAGAGAGTCTTACTGGTGAAAACCCTCACGGGCACCCTAAGGCGATGGTGAGATGAGAGAAATTAAAATGAGAGAGTCTTATCGGTGAAAACCCTTACGGGAACCATAAGGCGATAGTGAGATGAGAGAAATTTCAAAATGAGAGTCTTATTGGTGAAAACCCTCACGGGCACTATAAGGCGATGGTGAGTTGAAAGATAAACCAACAAAAGGACTGGGATCAGTGAAAGGTCGGTCTTCGAAGTATGGACTTATGCCACGAGCTGAATATAATTGGTCGGACGGATTAGGCTGATCAATCTGAGATGTATGTCATTATCACTGGAGCTGGTTGCTGCTCTCAGATAAGTCTTTCTTTTTTAAATTTCCTCACATAATCGCCCGTGTTCAAAGTTTTCCTTTATTCCCTTTTGTAAAAAATCATTACAATTTGTTCTTTGAGTCCATTTTCATGAGTTTCTTTCGAACTAGCCCATGACAAATAAGCAGGGAAAGATTTCAAAGCTTACTACCAATTTCCAAGTTGCGCGAAGCGGAACTTGGCCGAGCATATTGCAAGGGACATAGTTTGGAATGAATCGTATGCGGATAATTGAAGTTTAGGAAACGAGGCGACTTTTGAGTTTTGGAAAATACAAGGATGCAACTGCGTTCGGAATGAAAATGCAATGCAATAAGTAAGGGTAAGAGATTCGGGTCAGTCAGAAATTTTGAGGTCCGATCCCAATCAAAGGTCAGACAACTCTTTGCTCGTTCGAAGCAACTGACCAGGATAAAATATGGCAGTCGGCAGAAGCAGATCCTCAGCAGAGTTAAAACTTGAATTTACTCCTCAGCAAAAGCAGACCCCAGCAATGATGCCACAAACTAACCACCACGTTTTCAAACTAACGAGACTTTATATTTGTCTAAGACAGGAACATGAAAATTCGTCAACCCACAAGGCCCTCCCATAAAGAAAGCATGGCTCAGGGAGCAAAAGGTCTCTATTCAGAATTCCCCAAGAAGAGAGCATGGTTCGGGTAAAATCATTTTCAGCTTTAAATTCTTCAGGACCCTCCTGGATAATGGGATTTAATTTTTAATTTTCAGGACCCTCCTGGATAATGGGATTTAATTTTTAATTTTCAGGACCCTCCTGGAGAATGGGATTTAGTTTTTAATTTTCAGGACCCTCCTAGATAATGGGATTTAGTTTTTAGTTTTCAGGACCCTCCTGGACAATGGGATTTGATTTTTAATTTTCAGGACCCTCCCATTATAGTTTCCAGGACCCTCCTGGATAATGGGATTTAGTTTTTTAATTCTCAGGACCCTCCTGAATAACGGGAATTTAATTTTAAATTTCTCAGGACCCTCCTGGATATCGGGAATATAATTTTAAATTTCTCAGGACCCTCCTGGATAATGGGATTCAGTTTTTAAATTTTTAGAAGTTTTAGGGTAACATAATTCGATTAATCCCCGTAGATATGTCCAAGTTCCAAACTAGAGCAGAAAAATTTCTTTGTTTTGTTGTTTTATGGTAATATCAGGCACCCACCTGGAAAACGAGGGAATACATTCAAGCTTAGCTAAATCCCCAACAGTCTTACAGATGTACCCTGATTCCAAACCGGGGCAAAAGTTTCTTTGTTTTGTTTGCTTTGTTAGCTATCAGGCCCCCACCTAGATAACGAGGGAATACGTTCAAGTCTTAGCTATCAGGCGCCCACCTGGATAACGAGGGAATACATTCAAGTCTTAGCAATCAGGTGCCCACCTGGATAACGAGGGATAACATTCAAGTTTCGGAAATCAGGCACCTACTTAGAAAACGAGGGAAGCAATTTCAGAGTCGCTTTGAATTCACAAGAAGCATTAGGAGCCCGCCTGAAGAACAGGGCCATCTTTTCCAATTTTATATTAAAGATCAAGAAAGAAGTTCAAGCAAGATTCAAGACAAGAAGTAAATAGGATCTTGTATTCTTCTTTTTTCCTCTGATGTAATTTTTCCTTTTATTTTGATGAAATGGCAGGAACCGTGGACCGGAATCTCGACAGCATTTCACTCGAATCCTTACCTCGGCACTCCATTACTCTTCTCTCCTACGAACTACACGTGGCCTGATTCCTTTATAATCAAGGATATGTAGGCAGCATAAATACCAGGGCTCGGTCACATTCTCTTTCCTTCAATTTTGGTTTTCCCCAAGCAGAGGTTGGATCAAAACATGTCTTGTTGTTCTTTGCCTGAAAACACTCCATGTTTCCCGTCAAAGAGGGGCAGCTGTAGACATGTAATTTTTGACCTGCGCGTTAGAATTGCCTCTAAATGTCATAGTATTTTTAAAATAATTATTTGAGTTTAATTTAATAGGAATTCGCTTCAAAATTAATTATGTTTTAGGTACAAAATTGAAAAAAAAATATACTAAAAATCAGCTTTATTCCTAGCCCAAGTTTGGTAAACTTGTAAGGTCCAAATTCCAAAAAAAAAAAAAAAAAAAAAAAAAGAGAGAGAGAGAGAGAAAAGCCCAAGCAATTCAATCCAATAACCCAGCCCAATCCTCTCTGCCACGTATGAATAACGGATTCTGACAGGGAATAATTCCCTCAATACACACGCAATCAACACACATTCCTCACCCACGATTTCATTGATTACCAACAGATTCAGAGGATTCTTCTAGAGAGAGTGGTTTTTTCTTGGAGAACAAGAGAGAAAGGAAAACGCAGTGAAAATCAGAGAGTTTTTAGAGAGAGCTGGGGGGAAACGACCCACTTTAATTTTCTTCTCTCCAAAACTTTAGAAAAACCAGAAAAACAGAGACACATACTTCTACTTTCTTCACGATCGAGTAGATGCTGAGGTTCGAGTTTTGTTGCTGATTCGAGTTCCATTCGCGGTCCGCTGCTGCGTAGCTGATATCAATTTTCAAAAATCAATAGGAACTCTTATTCAGGTTTATTCCTTGATTTCTACTTGTTATATTGGATTGATTGAAATATGATGAAGCCATGAGTATTTGCCTTTAAATCGTTGATTCATGAACTGATATTCTCACATTACTCATTAGCGACCAACGTAAAATAGTTGATGTTTGATATAATCATCTGACAATAAAAAAAATAGAAACAAACAATTGAATCCTCTGCGTTTGGTGTTGAATTTGCGACCGCATAATTGTTATGCGGTTCGTATTTTGAGCCTAATTGTCAAAACGTAAGGTCATTCTGTGTTTAGTGTTAAACCTACGACCGCATAGCTGATATGTGGTCCGTATTTTTAACTCGATCATCGCATTCTTGACATCAAATTTTTTCCCAAGACTCTGTTACAATTTGCGACCTCCGACGTGTGATCTGCGGTTCGCATACATGTTTTGCGATCGCAAACTGGGATCGCATTTTCAACTTAGGACACTGTCCACAAATCTGTTCTAATCTGCGATCTGTGTGCGCAGTATGCGATTCGCATGTGGGATTTGCGATAGCATATCCCCACTTGCGATGACATTTCACCTTTTGCTTGCTTTCTTTGTGATTTTTCGGACCAGGTTAGGTTAAATGCATGAGATAAAACATTAAAAGAACAAGACCATGAACTGGACTTTTATCTTTCTTTATTTTAGATCTCATTTTATTTCATTATATTGCTCGCTAGTGGCATGTTTAAGCCGATCACACTTGGGTAGGCAACACTAGGACGTTTTGTTAACTTTTGAGGTGAGAGGTCATTCCTTAGTTATCCGGAGAATGCCCCGAAGGACTTATGTATTTGACATTCCGGGAGATGCCCCGAGGCATTTGTAAATATAGATCAAAAGTAAAACTAGTGGTATCTCAGTTATGTTTTTCTTTCTTTATTAGGTGAGAATGACCTCAAACCTCCTATGTGTTTTTATCTTGACCCTAATGTATTAAAAGCCAACTAAATCAAGTACGCAATCGTGACCTTCACGGAACTTGGGGAATGCCTAACATCTTCTCCCCGAGTCAAATGAATCCCCTTACCCAAATCTCTGGTGTGAGCTTAGTTTTGAATCTAAGTTCTAAATGGTGGCCTGGCACACCAGAATCATTTGTCAGGTGGCGACTCTAAATCTTCACGATTAATTCCTTCCCTTGTCACTTTTCAAATTGGAAAACCCTTTTTGAGTTTTATTAAGCCTTTTATCCAAAAGGGTTTAGAAAGGTCTCGCAGCCCCGAAAAGGAGGAGCGACACTCACACGGAGAAAAGGTCAAATAGTCAAATTCTGGTGGCCTTGGCTTTCAACCGGCTAAGAGCCCAAGTTTTAGAATAGTGTAGAGTGAGTGAGAGTGAGAGAATAACAGTAGTTAGATCCATTTTAGGGGAGTTAGGGGAGGGATTTATATAGTAGTTAAATTTAAATAAACAAACAAAGAAAATAGACAGTCAAACACAGTAAAGGAAAAAATATACCCCGTGCACACCCAAATCAGTAAAAGGAGATGAAAATTTCATACCCTAGTTAGAATCGAATTTAGGAAAAATCGGCCACAAGCCCTAATCACGAAGTAATCAACGGAGATACACTCATAATCAAGAGGATGTTCCCTCTTTCTGAGTATATAAAGCCATGATTCAAGAGAATTGACCTTACCATAAGTGGACTGGTAACGAATGTTACTATAACTGGGTAACGAGAACAAATAAGGTAAGTAAGATCCACATATGAATGCGTATAAGGATAGGGTGATGGAAGAAAATCCAATGCAACAGAAGTAGTAGAGCTTGAGCACACCTCAACAAACATACCTACAAGAATAGAAAATGCAGACATAGAACCAAAAATAATAGTTGCTCCTGAACTAAATATGATGGAATCAACTGATGTTTAAGGCTACAGGTGGACTGGAAGAACTTAAAAACAACCAGTTTGGTTAATGGATTATCAAACTGTCAAGAAATTCTCTGGACAATGTCTGTGTCCATTATCTGAAGTTCTGTCTTATGCTAATTTCACAACAGGTTATCAAGCTTACTTGCAGACTTTCTAAGTTGAAGTTGAGCCTAGCGTTTTTCAGGAGGCTTCAAAAGATATTAGGTGGGTTGATGCTATGCAACAGGAAATCAAAGCCTTAAAGGATAATTATACTTGGGAGATAATAGACTTACCATCTAGGAAGCAGACCATTGGGTCAAAATAGGTGTACAAAATTAAACACAAGGCCAATTGAGAGGTCGAGAGATACAAAGCAAGGCTAGTTGCCAAGGGATATAATCAAAAGGAAGGATTAGACTATCATTGACACATTTTTACATGTGGCTAAAATGGTCATGGTGAGGACCATTATAAGCATAGCTGCTGCAAAAGGTTGGTATTTATACCAAATTGATGTTAGCAATGTTTTCTTGCAAGGAGAAATTTATGAAGAGGTCTACATGTAGTTGCCTCAAGGATTTCACAAGCAGGGGGAGATGAAAGTCTGTAGGCTTATGAAATCGCTATATGGACTCAAACAGGCATCCAGAAAATGGAATATAAATCTTACTGATGCACTAATTCGTAGTGGCCTCAAACAGAGTGCCTTTGATCATTCTTTATTCACAAAGAAGCAATGAAAAGAGTTGGTCATCATATTGGTTTATGTGGATGATTTGCTTGTTGCTGGGAGTTGTCCCAACCTAGTGAATGATGCTAAGGAAACTCTGCATAGCAAGTTCAAGGTTAAAGACCTAGGTCAGCTAAGATATTTCCTTGAGTTTGAAGTATCAAGGTCCAAGAAAGGGATCTTACTCAATCAAAGGAAGTATACCTTAGAGCTAATCTCAGGAGCAGGTTTAAGTGGTGCAAAACCAGTTGCCACTCCAGAGTTGAACCATAAATTGAAAACAGTGGAGTATGACACTTGTGTTGGGAAGACAGGTGACTCAAAATTGAAGGACAACCTAGTGTATCAGAGGATTATAGGGAAGATATTGTACTTAACTATTACAAGGTCTGACATAAGCCTTGCAGTCCAAACTTTGAGTCAATTTATACAGAAGTCCAACCAGTCACACATGGAAGCAACTCTAAGAGTAGGAAGATATATAAAGGGAGCACCAAGACTGGGATTATTGATGGAAGCAGGATATATTAACAATCTCAATGCATATAGTGATTCATATTGGGCATCATGCCTCAACACAAGAAGATATATGACAGATATGTGGTGAAGTTAGGTAATTCTTTGATATCTTGAAAGTCAAAGAAGCAGCAGACAATGAGCAAGAGTTCAGCAGAAGCTGGGTACAGAAGTATGGTTGCTGTAATTGCAGAGATCAATTGGCTAACTGGAATACTAGAAGAGTTTGGAATACTTATATCCAAATCTGTTTCTTTGTTTTGTGATAATAAAGCAACAATACAAATAGCTGGGAATCCTATCTTTCACGAGAGAACAAAGCATATTGAAATAGACTGTCATTTTGTGAGGGAGAAAATCCAGACCAGGGTCATCCAACCATGCTATGTTTCTTCTTCATTGCAGTTAGCAGACCTTTCGACAAAAGAATTGACTGGTGCACAACATGGTTTCTTAATTTCCAAGCTTGGTGTGTTGTACATTTTTCACCCTCCAGCTTGAGAAGAGTGTTGAGGAGTAGAGTTATTAACGAGAAGGGTATTTTGGACAATGTACAAGCCCACATGAAGCACGTGAGCGTTGGTTATTCTTTGTTAAATACTGTTAGTCGATGTAACAGTACGATTAAAAAATGAAAACCAACTTCTTCTTCCTCCTCTCAACTCTCTAATTCTTCTAGATTCTACCTATTGGGTCTTTGTTTGTGCATTCAATCCAAATTCTATCAGTCTGCAAAAAGATAAATTTATCTGACTACTTTTAAAGGCAAAGTTTAGTTCACTAGACTAATTGGGACTAAATTTCAAGAGTAACTTGAAAAAGGTCATACATTGCAAGTAACTGGCTGCTATTGAAGTTCGGCCTTATTAAGCAGTTTTTATTTGATTTGTCCAGTCATACAATTTGTAATGTTGGGCATGTCTAGGAACTTATATTAACTATAAGAAAATAGGATAAAATTTAAAAATTGTTAATTATAACTCTAAAAAGTATTATGATGAAAAAAATGACAAGGTATAGACTTATTGAATTCCGCTTTGATGTATCCAGAAAAAGGGGTTTTAATTAGAGGATGAAACTTGAAAAAAAAAATGTGCACAAATCGAACAAAACGATTTGAAGGCACGAGTGTACAAAAAACAAAGGTTGATTTTTCAGGTGGAGGAGTCATGTTTTCTCAGCTTTTTATTATTATTTCAGTGATCTATTTTTAGAGGTGAAGTTTGGTGTCGCATAAGAAAATCAGTATATTACTGGATATAATGTATATTAGTTTTGTATATCATATACCTTTCTCCTGGTGTATTATTTGGTGTATTAATATTATATCAGTATATTACTGGTACATTACTATAATAATATATATTACTTGTACATTTGTGTATATTACACTATAATGTTTCTTTAATTAATCCAGAATGTGAGAAGGTTAAGGATTTTGGATTGATTTCAGTTTATCATTGCTAACACCAAAATTTGTGCAGCCGTCTGGATACTTGGAGTGCATGGTTTGTGTGGTTACTACAAAGCTGTAAATTCCATTAAAGCTACTAGAGAGCTTTGAACGTTTGAATTAGAAAATTAAATTTTATAAAACTAATATTTATTTGTATTAGGTTTTGTCACAAATGATTAGTAATATCCTTGGAGTTTATATTTTGATTTTTAGGAAGTTTGTTGAATATTAGAGTTGATTTCATTAAAATTTTATATTGAAATTCGAAGAGGAAGAAGAATGATATTGTATAATAAGTTGTGTGTATTTTGCATGCAAGTTACACGTTATTTGTATATCTAATGTATCACTAGACATACAGTGACATATACACGATATACAAAACACATATAAATGACATACAAATCATATTCAATAATATAATTATATGCAAGTTGTATGTAAGTATGCAACAATAATATTGTATCCAAATCGTATATAAGTTCTATTTTCTGGGTTTGTGTTGCTCATTCAACTTCCATTTGAGATTTTAAGATTAAAACTACTTGGGTAAAGGATCTATAACCCCAAGCTAAGCAAAAACTTATTAGATCGAGAAATTTTGAACTCCTGGTTTGAGTTCGAACATCTGCAGCGCTATTTAAGAAAATTAAAACACTTGAAAATCAAGTAATTTGCGTTGATTTGCTGCTTTTATATACATATATATATATATATATCTTATAGTAGAAACCAAGATACGTTTTGCAAACCGTAAAGCCAAGTTAAACAGGAAAATACACTTCTCATTGTAATATCTACATAAAAAATTCCATTAAGAAAATAATATGGTATGGCTAAAATGGGAATATAAGTATCCGTTTTGACCCAATTCTTAATTTGTTATCCACTTTAACTTTAAATACTTTTTAACCAATCGGTTATCTGCGGTTAACCAATATCGAATACCAGGTCGCCACCGTCTTCCTATTCCTATTATCCTTTAATCTTTAGTGACTAGCGACATATAATAGTCCAGTAATGGCCATCATTTTCCCTTCCTCATTCACGACATTTTCATCCATCGCCATTGGATGAGCGTCATCATTTTCTTCACTGGATTCTTTTTGCAGTTCCTATTTTCTAATTGTTGTTGAATACACTTTTAATTGCTTGAATATAAAGATGAACTAAAACATCATTAAACGCCATTGAGGATACTTGAAACTAGGGATAGAAATTTCAGGTTTGCGTGAATTGTGATTTTAATCCATTTGAGGGGTCGTTTGGTACGAACACAAGTAATACAGGGATTAGTAATGCAGGTATTAGTAATACAGGGATTATAGTATCGGGATTATTTTTTATCAAGTGTTTAGTTCATTGTATTAAAAATTAGCTATGCAATGTATAATCTAAGCTTGTGTTTGGTTTTAAAATGTACAAAATCTTCTTTACAATTATACCCTTGAATATTCTTCTTTCTGTATATAAAGAAATTTAAGAAAAGGGTTTGAGGGGCGGTTTAGTAATTTTAGAATCTTATCCAGGTATAGTTAATGCAGGGATTAGTAATCCCTTGGTTTCCTTGGTATTAGCTAAGCCCTCCTATGAGGTATAAGTAATCCATGCATTAGGTATGCACAAATTGAATTGAGCAACCAAACATTGTATTAGACGGATTAAATTTTTATACAAGAATTATTTTACTTAGTACACCCTACCAAACGACCCCTGAGTGTTATTGAAATATGTTGAAAATATTTTAAGGAGTTTGAATCTCAATTTTAAAATGATTTCGATAGGTTGTCTACATCAAACCTCCTTGAGGTGCGGTTCTTCCTCAGGCTCCGCGCCAACACAGGATGCTTTGTCTTCAAGCTGTCCTTTTTTAATTAGAGATTTGAGATGATTTGAGTTAAAATTTGAGCTACAGTTCGCATGAAGAAGATTTTTGCATTTATAATTGTGTATATTTTCATATATCTCATATGTATCTCTTATATATTTGTGTATATTTATGTATCCATATGTGTGATATACATGAATATACTCGTTATATATGTGTCATAAAGATATTTTTCCAACTCGATTTTATTTATGATTTTGATTCTAAATTAGTTCAAATCATCTCTTATTTTCCCAAAATTGTGTATATAGTCATTCATGTATTTCAATGAATTTGAACCACACCCAATACCTTTTTTTTTCTCATGAGTCTTGTTATCTATCACTGGTAACTTTTTGTTAGTAAAAACTGATAAATAGTATTTCTAGAGCTAAGAGCCATAAAAATTTATTTTGTTGGTAGATTTCTGTGAATCTCTCTTATACATTGCCGGTAGCTCGGTGAGTAGGGGTGTACAAATGAAACCGACAAATTACACCAACTCGATAATTCGAGTTAAACCGAGAGAAAAAAACCCGATTATAATTTGGTTTAATTTATTTCGGTGTTGGAAAAAAATCCGACCATATTTGGTTTGGTTTGATTTAACTAAAAAAAGTCAAACCGAAACCAAACCAACCCTACATTATATGTATATAAGTTTTAAATATATTTAATACATAAAAATATTTATTGTAGTGTAGTTTATAAATTTTTCTACGTTTTTTCATAGTTTATCTTTTAACATATTATTTTAAGGTTGGACTTATAATTTTTGGATGCTCCAATAAGTTTTATAGCCCATAAATGTTAGTAGCTTAAATAAATCCTAAACCAAAATCAAATCAATACTAATGCTAATAAAAGACATTCAATTCAATTGTACTATGAATGAAAATAGTATTGGATATCTACTTTTTAACTTATCCATGGTTTAGATAAAATGCTTAACTTATTATTCTATTAGTATTTAGTCATATAAATAATAGTACTTATTAGTCGTACTTATTTTAGCAACTTATAATTTTAAATTATTTTTATTTTCATATGGCTTATTAATAGTATTTATTTTATGCAATTTTATTATTTTTATTGTTACATATTTTAGTACAATGCCAGGACTTATCTCATATTTATGTTATTTTATTAAGAAATACATTATATAGTTCTGTCTTATTAGGATTAAAGAAATATTTTGAGTGCTACGGAGACTTTATGAAAAAAAACCTGAAAATCCCAAAAAATCTGAGAAAAATCAAGATTAAAAAACCCGACTTTTATTGGTTTGGTGAGCTCTTTAGATTTAATACTCCGATACAATTGGTTCAATTTGATAATTAAAAAATCAGAACCAACCCGACCTATGTTCACCCCTGTCGGTGATGATAGAGTAGGATTATATTGACCAAGTAAAAGGAACATTCTTCAAAAAAATAGCGTGTCTGGAAAATAACTTCCCCACTTTGTCATGAAAATTATCTTCGTATATCAAAGCGTATTTTAAGAAAAAGATTTTCGTAAATATTTAAGCTATCCAACATGGAAACCTTGAAGAACAATTTAAAAAAAAAAAAAATTCTTCGTACCAAACAGACAAGTTGGCTAATTATCAATGCTTTGTATTGCATGGATTTATAAGGAAAATATGCAATTTATAATGGGCAGAGTTAAGTGTGTTGAAGCCTTAAAAGGTGGTGAATAAATTATACTATACAAATGGTAATATAAAATTTTTAATATATAAATCTTTTGAATTTCATTAGTAATTTGATTATTCACTAACTTATAAGTTTATACTTTTTTAATATTCTTATTAAAATAATTATATGCACATCAATGCCCCTTTACAATTTTAAAATTAAGAAATGACCTTTTTAGATCTTTTATGTGTAAAATGATGGATCTATTACGTGTAAAAATAAATTTTTTAAGCGCGTAATTATTTTACCCGCACAACTTTCAAAATTAGCATTTGAAAATATTTACCAATTTTATTTTAATAGGATTTTAGTATATTTTTAATTTTTGTTTTAAAACATAAATTTCAAAAATACAAAAAATAGATTCGTCTTTATAATATTCATCTTATCATAGATCTTTATTTTAATTTTGTTTAAAGTTATAAGTATTTTCTACCATTTTTATTTACTTTTAAAAAAATATTGAAAATACCAAAATAGTTTCACTTTTAAGATTTAGTCTTATTAGTTTATTCTTCTTAGCTAAGATTAATTAATACTTTAGTAGTATATTGTTATTTATATTATCTGTAGGGAAAAGATGAGTTTTAGCTGATCTTGTCTTATTTCAGTTTAAGAAGCTCGTTCGTGTTAAGCCCAATTTGTTCAATCCTTGAACAAATCCCATTTGACCCAACCATAACCCCTCTGACCCGCGATCCGCCCAGCTAACCCGCCCCATCTCCAATTTTTAATCTCAGCCATTCATCTCTCATAGACCCAACCAACCACAACACCCTCTCACCACCCTACTGCCGCCGCGCCTCCACCCCAAAACTCACCAAGCAACTCGCCCGAGTTAATCCCATGGGCCCATATCCTCTCACTTCTTTTCTTTCTCCCACGTACCATAACGAACTCTGGCAGGCGAAGATTCTTCCCAATAATTCTCGCGTTTCTTATTCTCTCTTGAACAGATATTGAAAAGATGGGAGCCATAGGATAAAGATATTTTGATCCTAGGTTTTCACTTGTCTAAAATCGGTCCATTCATAGGGAATTTCGGATTTTGATGAATTTTTGGAATTTTTAGAGAAAAATTCGAATTTCTTGGAGAAAAAGGGAGAAGCTTCGAGATTGGCTATATATTCTCTCATTTTCACGAGTTTTCAGATCTTTAGACAGAAAAATCGAGAAAGAAAATTTTGAGAGGAGGAAACTAGGGTTTCAACAAAGCAAAAAAAAAAAAATTCGACTCTGTTCTTCAGTTTTGCTTCTCTGATTTCTTTTATCTCTTTAAGATTCCCAAAAAAAAAAAAATCTGTCTTGATTTAGTTAGAGTTCGAATTTCCAAAAAAAAAAAAAAAACATAAAAAGTACAAAAAAAATATTTTAGCTTCTTCCTGCTGATTTCGATTTCAATCATGGAGTTCAATTAAAGTGAGGTTGTCATTCGAAGGTGTCGGATCGTGGTTTCTGGATCGAGTTAGTTGTTGTATAGTGCCGGAGTTGGGATTTGAAGTTTGTAGCTGTTTCTCCATTTTCTGTTATTAAAAGGAGACTTGTTCTTTCTCGAGTTCATCTCTCTTTCCTTATATTTTACTGTTATTAATGATGAATTGAAGCCTTAGAAGAGCCCAAAAAATGGGTTTAAACTTAAATGATGGCAAGATTCGCTTGTGCTACATTTGTTATCTGAGTTTTTTTTATGATGTAATTATTGTGTATTATGTGCTTTTTCTCTTTAGTTTAAGTAGATAAATGAGTCTGAGTTTCTTCCCACGGTTGAAATTCATAGATGCAATTGCTATGCTTCTTTTGAAAGACTATTTCATGCGGTGCTTAGGTTGAGTCAATACTTTAGTTCTTTAATTAATGTCCATACAACACTTCATGTTGACGAATTTTCTGGAATTTAAAGGATGATTTTCATGGATTACGTGAGTTAAATTCTCAATCGGCCTTTTGCGAACTTTTTAAGTAAAAATAGATTCACCATATTTGTTCCAAAACTAATTTATTACTACTATGATCTTCTAGTTAATTAAAAGGGTCTTGTAGTAAATTTTTATCTACTATTTAAGTTGAATATTCCCGTGTTAATTAAGTTACTATTGTTATTAAATTGTTTTGTTGGGTTCATCTGGTGCCTGTTAAGATAGAGTGTAATTTAGGCTTGATTAAGGTGGGTTTAAACGATGAGAGACTAATAAAAATTAAGTGGATGAAAATCTTTTAATGGCTCTTTTTAATGGCTTCGACTCGCTTTTCCCTACTTTATTATTTTCTGTTCTTCCTTAATTCTCATTTTTTTAAAGGCTTTCTGTTTAAATGCTTCACTTTTTATCGAATGTGAAATTATGTGGATTATGAACTTGGTCGTGGGAAGTAGGGAAAGACCGAGCTCATTAGTGATTGAATTGTTTACATGCCTTAGAAATTGTGCTTGGTCAAAGTACATAAAAATAACAAGCCAAAAGAATTTGAACATGATTTAGAATTTTCTTTCTTACTTTGTTCTCTTTATTTATTTAATTGTATTATTCGCCAGTAGATATTTAGGCCGCTCACACTTGGGTAGGTAAATATTAGGTCGTTTATTTGTTTTGCTTTTTGAGGCCAGAGGTCGTCCCTTTAGTTATTTCTTTGTCAGGGGGAATGCCTCAAAGTAGTATAGGCTAGTTTAGGACTTTTGTTTCCTTTATTTTCCTTTTTTAGGTATAGGACAACCTTGAACCTCTTTGTGTTTGTTTTCTTTGTCTGTTTTACCTCAATTAGAATATTCTTTAAAGCAAACTGATCAAGTATGCAACCGTACTAGTTACGTGACTCGTGGACTGTCGAACACCTTCTCCCCGAGTCAAATGAACCCTCTTACTTGGATTTCTGGTGCAAACTATTTTTTAGAGTCAAAAATATTTTTTAAGGGAAGATTGCTTTTAACGATGAGTTGGCACACTGTTATTTATGTCAAGTGGCGATTCTGAAAAATTCGCTGAAACACAATTTTGTCACTTTCAGTTGGAAACCCTTTTGAGCTTTAAAATCACTATTTATATCTTTTAAAGGGATTAGGGTGAAAAAAGAGATGTGACAAATCTCTCGTGGGTAAAAAAAAAAGATAGGATCATAAAACTAAAAATAAGTTTGTAAAGCGCCATAAAATCAATTGACTCACCGAGCTATCACTAAATTTATAGGTACTGAAAATTTATTGGAGAAAGAATAGTGTTTTGTGACTTGGTCTGCATGCATGTGCAGAGGTGATGATCAGGGGCAGAAATGTTACAAAATTCCATGATCACGTGCCAGTTGGTTAGCCTTAATTTGGGCACTTTTTGACGGTTCTCGATCTCTACTAAATATGGAAAGTTATTTGGATAGCAAAGATTGCTTTGTGGCAAACGTTGAACAATGGAAGGATAACCTGAAAACAATGAAAGCTGAATGTATCCCGTTCCGTTACATCAAAATAAATCATTTATTATGTCCATGCTGATTTTTGGTGTTCCCACGTTGATGATAAATTTGTGAGTTGTGACATTAGGGAGCTACAGTATCAGATAAACTCAGTAATTTTTACTTAGATTTTTATATTTTTTATTAAAAAAATTAATTAATTATGTATACATAATATGAACCGACGAGCTACGAATTTTATGTCTCCCGCTTCAGTCGATGTTTTTCTTTATGTTATTTCAAAAGTAGCTGTTTCAGCTTTAACCACTCAAATTTTCGATATTCTCTTCTTCTTTTTCTTATCAAACGAATGACATTTTCTCCTAGAAATTCTAACTATTCTTAGAACAGAAAAGGGCCAGATGTGTCTCTGTACTATAAAAAAGTTAGTTATTAGTATCTCCCGTTATAGATTACTCGTAAAACAGTACAGTTGAATTTATACATGATTTCTAAACAAGTGGATTAATTTAATCCTGAAATAATAAAAGAATTGAAGTACTATGCAACACTTAGCCTTGAGATGAAGATGGCAGAAACAGAGAAACAAGGCTTTCGGGCATAACAATAATGAAATCAAAAAGTAAGAAGATAAAATTGTAGAGAGCTTTGAATAGAATATAGCGTAAGTTTGCCAGAAAATCCGTCTCCTTTACAATAATAACATAGCTCACTATTTATAGCTGCACCTAGGGAACAAGGTCCTAGGATCATGCCCTTCTTTAATGTCAATTATGAAGGTCATTGAAGAATGTATACAATAAGCATAAATGACAAATTTTTTGTAACGAGCAGTGTACCGAATGCCGTAAAATATTCACCATTAAATGCTACCGGATGACAGCTATTTATTGCATCTTTATGAGCATCATTCTTTCCAGTAAGAAATGAAATAATTGTCTTTGGTTTTAGCTATCTGCTGTCCGCGGCTCCACGTGTCACTCTCTTATGCAATTACTTAACATAGCATATTTTTACCCTATACAGTTATACTATCCTTCACTATCTACCCCCTACCGTTACTTATTTTAATATTCTGCCCCACATCTAACAGACTTTTTTTAAGACGCGAGGCACGATCTTAAGCAATCTAACCATCTACCCTTTTACCCTACTCGTTCAGCCCCGACCCAATATCCAAATCCACCCAAAAAGAAACCGAAATTTAATCCATACATATGATTCTTCTCCTTCGTTTATATGGAGGAAACTGTTCCAGCCCATCTGAGGCTGTTGGATTAAAAAAAAATCAGATTATTCTTTAACTTCGGTATTTGGGGAAATTCGTAGTAGAATTTCAACTTTAAGTTTTGAGAGTTAGTTGTGTTTCAAAATTCAGGAGCTGAAAACTTAAACTCAAATCGTGGCTCATTGTTTGGTCGATTTAGTATTCGAACACTTGAATAACTTTCAAGTCCTTTGTGATGCTGGTAGTTTGAGTTTGTGCGAAAAATTTTGACATCCACCATTGATGAACAAACTTTGAACTTTGGAAGTGGGTTTGAAGCTTGAACTCGAAAAAGACGAACTGGGTATCTTAATTTTGTTGATGTTTTCTCGAATTGGTGCTTTCTATTGTAATTAATATTGCTTATCAAGCTTCAGTTGTTAGTACGTTGTTGAAACTTGGACTGAAGAGAAAAATCTCATTGCTGAAATTTCAAGAGCTTAATTGGTTCACAAAAATTTAAAAAAACAGCAATTGTCGAACATTGAAGGTTTTGGGATTGAGCTAGATTGGAAGGTTATTTAGGACAAATTTGGACTAGATTTGTTCGACAGTTGTGAGCTGAAAATGCAGCAATTGCTTATTGTCAAGAACTTTGCATAATTCTGAAAATTGCTGCAACTTACATTTGCACTTTAATGTGTTCTAACTTCATTTCTTTGTTGTGTTCTAACTAAGACTGGCTAATGGTCCGGTTCTAACCGGACCAAATACACGAGGGGGGTTGGGGTCCGGTCACGAAACGGCTCAGGGATTTAAAACCGGACGAAACCGGTACTGTTGGGGGCCGGACCGGCCGGACCGGACCGGAACCGGACCGGACCGGACCGGAAATCTGGCAGCTTCTTCCTCTTTAAATTATAGCCGTTGCCAACGGCTATATTGATGAAATAGCCGTTGGGCAACGGCCAAAAACGGCTCTTTGCACCCCATAACCCCTCCATAACCCCCCTAACTATTTTTTCTTATAAATACCCTATTATTTCATCATATTATTCACAAAAATCATCAAACTCTCTCTAATTCTCTCAAAATCATCTACAATATTGTTATTTTGTTACATTGGCTACTTGTGTAAAGTTTAACTTCTACAATTTTGGCTATTATTTATCAAGTGTTACTTGGAGTTGCTAAATTGCTATCAATTGAAGCTTCAAGTTTCAACTTCATTTCAATTATACGGCTATATTGGTTGGTCGTTCCTATCTCTACTCTTTAATTATTCTTTTGTGAAATATTTATTTTATTGGTTGTTATTTTATTTGCTTATTGCTATAAATTATAGTTACTCTTTAATTATACTTTTGTGAAATATTTATTTTATTGGTTGTTATTTTATTTGCTTATTGCTATA
>MCJB01036306.1:16608-63151 GCA_002018475.1 Nicotiana obtusifolia
GGGGGGGGGGGAGTTGTCATTAATACGACTACAAGTGTTAGAACACAGTGAGTAAAAAAGTGGAGTGTACAAATCAATTTCCAAAATATCCTATGCAAAATAGTTCAAACCACAAACATGAGAACTCAATATCCAGTCTCTACACAGTACTCCCTACATGCCATTTTCTGAAGGTTAAGAGTAATATAGTTTTGAATAGACAAGCATATCAAGTTTGTAGGAGAATGTTTAATATGTTAACTTGTTGGTACCTTAGTAATAACCATGTAATTTAAAATGCAGAAAGGTAGAGAAGTTGGTCAGAAGATGTCACGTCAATAAAATGGTGTGGTATTTTGTTATACTAGTTTGAATTGTTAGAGGACGAATTTTGTTATTTTAAGAACAATGTCAACATTGGGGCACTAAGATATAAAGCATGACAGTTAAAACAGTTGGAAGGCAGCAAAATCAAAGAAAAATATAAATAACTAAATCAAAGTCTGAGTTGGATGAGCAATAACTGGGTGCAAAACTAAAGTATTAGTGCCCGCATACAATTTGAAAAATTAGCTAAAGCTCTGAAGAATTAGCATGAAAAAGATGTTACTGACCTCAAGTCCCAATCTCTTGTCAGATCCCAATAGAATGAGTAGAGAGAGTTCACCACACCGGATAGAAGCCATAAAGGACGATAAATATTAACCCAGTTGTCAGGGAAGACGTGATACTTTAGGGCTGAGAGAAATATCACAGGTACTGCAGTTGAATATTTCAACGCTGAAATGAAACATTAAGGACAATTAGCACTATTAAGTATTGACCCAACATTAAGCTGAAACGAGGAAAATTAAAAGCAAGTTGAAGAGAGATAGCTTGTGTATAAATCCACGCTTAAAAATGAAGAACTTGGAACATTACTACTTTTCTTAGGATCAACAATAAACTAGACTAACATTATAAATTATGTGAGACACTCCTGGAAACTTCATAGTCCTTTTTCTTTTAGGGAGCAAAAGATATAAGCATAGAACAAAACCAAGATGATGAATGGTAAGTAAAAGCATTGAACTATTCATCATCCTCTTTTCCTCCATTCTCCCAACAGTTGCTATTCACAATCAATCAGCACAGATTTCTTCCAAGTCTTCAGGCTCTAATCATCAAATCACACAATAAGTTTTCTCCTATTTAAACCCTCAAGGCCCACCAATTTCTGGAAAACTTCAGCCGACCCCTCACTTTCCTTCATCAGCACTTCGATATTTACCATGGTTATAAGACAGCTAAAATGCACTATATATTCAGAGAGGAATAGTTCCCTTCAGCATCAAGCATCATGGAATAATCTTTAATAGAAAATGTAACTGAAAACCAATCCAAAACAAAGGTTACCACTGAAATCTACCAACAAAGCAGCTCACGCTTCCTTAACAACGAAAATGCAAAAGCAAAAACAGGAATTTACCATTCAACAGGGTAGTCTTCTCTCTAGTATCCTTATATTGCCGAAGACATTGAAAGAGACGGAATAGATAAGGCAATACAAGAACAATGGGAATTGCAACAGCATGACTTCCACAAACAGAATCAGCTTCAAACCATGCAATGGTAGCAACCTGTTCATGTCATTTGTTATCTTTCAGGTAATAGAGCAAGCTTTCACAAAAATCTACTTGCAAGGGGCATTCTAGAAGATTCTCTGTACAGAGGCAATAAAAAATCTGACACAAACTTCACCTAAAGAAAACAAAATGATATTAAGTGACAAAAAAAATCTCAAAGCTTGATTACCTACGCTTAATGTGTGCGTATTTTTATATATATAACTGAAAATTATTATAGAAAATACTTTCCTACTAGTTTCTCAAACCCAGAAAAATTGCTCTCTTGTCAGATATAGAACTCCTTGCAAAGGGAGGATAATGCAGCTAGATCTAAAAACTAAGCAAACACCACTAATTTGGCTGAGGAACAGAAAGAAGCGATCAGCTTTGCTTAGATGTCAATCCAACAATTTGCTAGATTACTTAGGAGCCCCAAAAAGGGCCAATTATTTCTTGACTTGATTGAAACATTACAAGAAGACAGTCAGTCACCTGGTGTATCAAAATTTCCTTGACTTTAGATTATAACACTGCACAGATACTGATCTAAAGCTGCTTTTTTTGTTGAAATATTAGTCCACTGATCAAAACTTATACATGAATGGACATGTGATGGGTGAACATAATTTTACAGCAAGTGATGGTGTTAAATGTTAAACATACATCATAGTTTGAAAGAGAGTGATACAACCAAATGCAACAATCTTTTCATTAAAATCGTAAATCCCAACTCCCCACTGACCACTAGTGGCGCCACTTTTTCCCCCGGTGACTTGAATACCGAACTTCATGATGGAGGTGGAGGGTCTCTTCCACTAGACAACCCTCTCTTCTAGATACAACTAAATGCATCTCGCATTATCACAAAAAGAAAAAGCTAGCAATATCATATCAGTTTTTCTTATTCTCACCAAAAGGATAAGACAGAAAGGAACAAACCTGTCGATGAACCATTCTACAGACCGAACGTTCCAAATCCGAAAATACCTGCACAAAAGTATGAAAACGTTGGGCATTGCCACACCAGGTGACAAAAATTATGCAATAATACTCTCTACGAGAAACTATAGCAATAGGTATGACACAAGCAGGTGAATTATTGTACATCTACAAGGCTTTGGTCGCAAAATGTGCAAGTTCCGCAAAAGAATAACTACCAGGCTGTTTGATGGAATAAATAATCTTTAACTTGCCTAACATATTAAAACAACAAGTATATATGAGATTCATTTGACTGGACACACAGCTTTGGCTCAAGGCCAAAATGAAGCACAGGGATAACTCATAAGAGCTTACAGTTCACCATCTAAAGGAAAAACTGAATCTGAAAGCAATCACTCTGGAAATAGATTGTCAAATTGGGATTTAACAGGGTAACTTAGTCAAACACTTTTCTTCTGGCTCAGCTGACAATGCAAAAGGACAAGGAGGTTCCAGGAGGATCAATTGTTCTGGAAAGAATTCAAATCTGTTTATCAACCATGTTAATGGTATCGGTAGATAAGAAAGAACTTATTTTATCAAGGAAAATAAAAAAATCACTTTAATATGAGAAGAAATTATTGCAAAAAGAGGATGAACTAAGATGACAGAAATGTAGTGAAGCTGGCAGCTTTTTGAAAGGGGTAAAGGACCCAGTCTCAATGCGTTGAGATGAGCAATCTTCTTTGGTTCTTTCTTTATTTTTGGGGTTATCGTGGTCTACTCGAGAGCCAAAACAAATTGAACCCTAGACTAGCAGAACCTAAAGTTTAGTTCAGGTCTCTGTTGTCATGACATGATCTGCCCAAGCTATAACATATTCTCTAAGCAAAAGCCGCATTTCATGGGATATCAACTACGAATTTTGCCAGTCTGCAACAATGATGGTACAACCTGACCAATGCATTAATATGATGATAAATCTGACGTAAGTCTATGCAGCTTGGAATATGGTCCTATAGAGCTCCTGTTGATAGTATCATCATGAAATATGGCTAAATAACAATATCAAATGCTAAGTACAAATAAGAAAAACGACGAAACATTTACAAATTACAACTTCCAAGTATAGTTTCCAAGCTAGTAATGAACTGATAGAACTAGGTGTGACCTACTTATTGAAAAGAAATGGGTACTGGAAAACAAAAAGATGCATAATCCTACTTCAGAAACAGAATGGTTTAGTTGAAAAAGATGAACTAGACTATGTCACAGTATATACAAATAACAAAGTAGTGAGATGATAAGGATATACAAGCTAATGAGTTAACGTCCTCTTTTCTTTTGGGGCGAGAAGAAGATGCATACCTTTGACATAGAAGTCAATATATCAGCCAGAAAGAAGTCAGCAAATGATATAGCCTGCATCAATACCAAAAAGAATCAATCGCAATATCAAACAAATAATAATATGGAACCCTCTATCTAAATTAGTATGATATATATCAGTTTTTGATTAATTTCAGGAATCTCTGTAAGCATGATTTAGAATGTAAATGGTTATTCCTCTAAAAGATGCTTCAAAATATTAAGAAACTAACATAGAAATGCTCTGACGCAGTAAGTATACTATGAAAAATCAAACAGAAATCCACTTTAGGGGAAAGGGAATATTTCTTTCCACCAAATCCAATCAGATCTAGAGGGAATGATGGACATTTAAAGAAGATGAAATCCTATTTAGAAGCTACCTAATTCTGCCCATATCAACTAGTACCAAAGTACTCGATTACTTCAAAATTATAACTAAAATGCCAGTCAAAGTACATTATAATTAGTAATCATCAAATATTCACCCATGCTGATATCAATGGTTTCAATTGAAAAAAAAAGTCCAATAAAATATAGAAATAAATGAATTGCATAACTTTTTCAGGTAAAATTTAATAGAGTTTTTTTTTTTTTTTAAGAAGGATAATCAATAGAGCTTCATATCATTTTCATTTTGATATTGAGAGATCAATGGTACAATTTTTACGGCTAAAAGTCAAAAGTATTTCTCGATGTAACATAGAAACGCAAACTTGCCTGTAACGGGAAAACTATCCGCCAAAGAGTCCTTAACAAAAAGTAGCGAGATGACAAAAAGAATATATCAAATGGAAATATCAGAGCCATGGCAAACCCAGCATATAGAAGCACCTACAATGGCATAAGATTCATTAAAATAGTAGATAAGAAGTATCACATTTACAAGACTTCTGCCGCACCTACCTATTCAATAAAGTGAGTAAACTAAAGATCAGCGAGGTTTCATTACAGTAATTTCCCCTAAAGAAGGGTTTGGCACAGCTTCTTCTTTTTTTCTTTTTTTCTTTCTCTTTTTTTTTTTTTTTTGAACTGGAAAAAGTAAGTTCCGAATATACAAATTCTGATGCCAAATCCTCTAGTTAAGAGAATAAGAAGTTTTGAATCCTTAATACTTCTGATCCAATGCAACTGACAAACTTGAGAATTTTGTATAACAGTATGACCAAGCTGAGGAACTTGAAGTCCGAATCAAATTTGGACAGTTATTATGGACAAATGGTCATCTTCCCTTTCGATAATTTATCAGAAGTTTTTCCAGGAACCAAAACAACAGTTCACATTGAATATGACTTAAATTGGATAAAGCAAAAACTGCTATCAGTTAAAAGGGAAGGAAGCATCTATTACACTGGTTGAGATGCAGCCAATGAAACTTCTCCATGTGAATAGAGATAGAGATAGGCCGTCATGCTTGTCGGCACAATGATCGTCATCCAAGTAGCACACTGCATTATCAAGGGACCTTTAAAAATTTCTATTTGTACAAGGAAAACAAAAATCTAACAGACAGCTCATGGAGAGTTATGAAGGAGGCAAATGTCATGCAATAGAGATTAGTTTTTCCCTTACTTCTTTCCTTCAATCTGATATGCAAGAGACAAAAATATTGCAGCACTCTCATCAATAACACTGTTGTTTAGACTTCATGAACCATGGCTTATCATGGTAAGAGCGACATGGTGCACTCTCAAATCTCAATATGGATTAGCTGGTTTGAAATAAATTTCACTGTACGTATCTTTAAAAAATCTTTAAAACAAAGTTCAGAAACTTCAAGCAGGGCAAATGTTCCATTAAGCTAATATAGGGGTATTAAAATCAACTTTCAAAAGGTTGACATGGTGAATTCATATGAAAGAAATATCAGGAATCTTCTTTTTCTGCAAGTTGTATTAAGTTTCATTAAATATTTAAATGATCTTTGATATATCCAATAAAAAGAGAGAGCTTCGCGGAATACATGACGTCTTATCTGATATTTAAATCTTACCACACTAGGTTTAAAACGCTGTAGAATGTTTACTGAGAAACAGACTTATATAGCCAAACCTCAAAGCTCAAAGTTCCACAGTTAGCATATCGAGGCAAAAGTAAACCAAATAATTCAGTTAACCATGCTTAAGAATGTAGTGTAAATCTACATATTGCACTTTAAGTAACAGATGATGTTTCCCTAGGAAGTTTTTAATGAGAATATTAGGACCTAAGCCATCTATTTCCTTTTTTAACTTAGCCATCTTAAAATTTATGCATCAGCACCAAAGCATTTAAGTGAAAATGAATTGGTTAATGATGCATTAAGTTGCAAGACTATAAGCTCATGACAAGTGTAAGTTACCTTCCAAATCTCTCTGTGAGAGAGATGATTCTGATCAAGATCAAAAATTTTAGCATAGTTGACATTAGCCTGCGCGAAAACCCACAGGTTTATGCCCCAAAACCAAACCATCATGGTCTGCAGCACCAAAACCAAAGAAATGCAAATAAGAGTAGTATTGCAGAAAGGACTTTACATAAACTAGTATAATGATCTTCACTAACCACAAGAAGAAGAGGATTGTAATAAAGAAAAGCCTCATATAAGAATAGATCACGAAGGTTTACACTCATTCTCATGACTGAATCCCAGCCAATCTGCAAATTAGGAGAAATGCTCGTTAAACATAACGCGAATATGTTCACAATGAACCAAGTACATTCCCAAAAATTTGGTCATACTAACCTTGCAACAACTAACACCCCAAATGAGGAACAGAAGTACCTGAACAGAACAGCGTGCTTAGAATCATAGGAGAGCATTTCATCTCTTTCAGACTTCAGAGAAGCATAAGAAATAAATCAAAGAAAGCAGCAGCAGCAACAACAACAACATCAACAACAAGAAATGCAGGAAAAGAGGCCCCATGGTATAATTAAAGTTGAAGAAATGACAAAGAGAAGTAAACAAATATTATCTCAAGAATATCCAAATCCTTTTTTTGGATTTTGTTAAACGGATATCTAAATCTTATTGGTCAACTTATCACTCATTGAGACCTACTTGAAAATCAAGGAATCATTTTTCAAGGTCAATATTCCTGTGATACTGTCTCTGATGAGCGAACACCAATGAGCCCCATTACTATGTCAAAGTAAGCCGTTAAACACTAGATAAAGTAATAGCTAATCTCAAGAAATAGAATAGCTTCAGGTGGGTATGGTTTCATAGTTCACTGCTTTGTCCAATTTCATACTCTATCTTCCTTCAAAGAAACAATATGCTATCAAATGAAGGAACTTATGGAGAAAGCAAAGACTAAAGCATGATCAAAATAGTGTTGGGGAAGCACTACAATCTGGTTTGAATTTTTTTCTTTGAAAAAGACCTAGTTTAGCAATGGTGAGATCCTACTATATATAAGGTCAAAATTGGCTATAAATGTCTCAATGTGGATTGAACTTGTCCTGATTTGTTTTGGCTAAAAAAGTGGATTATCTCTCCCTTAATCTATTCCGATGCATCATTTTGCTTCCCAGTTTCCACTCTATTCTTTTTCTTACTTTTATGAATTTTAATTTTTTGTACTTATATCCAAATTTATTTCTAATTGAGAAATCTCCAAGGGCTAGCTAGCACACGGTTTGAAACTCGGTGGATAATAGGCCCACCCCTCTACCCTTCTCTACTTAAACACCATGCTTTTGTCTGCAGCAGGGTTCAAACACGTGATATCATTTTTATCTTGCAAATGTTTGAAATCATTCTGCTATTAATACACACGAATCCATCTAACTAATTAGATTAAACTATTACGCATGTAATATACAAGTCAAACTGATATCTTATTGTCCAATCAAATGGTATCATATAAGATGAGCCAGAGAGAGTACTATGTATAGAGCACTAAACTTAACACCATCAATTTTGTAGAACATAACATTGCAATAGGATGTTTTCAAGGCTATTATTTTTTTTGCTAAGTTGTACTGCGTTGTAAATGATATATAACTGCGTATAAGTCGCTACTACATTTTTCTTTTCATAGGCACCATCATGGAGAATAATTCGTCAAACTTAGTCTTATTCATGTAAAAAAATTGCAAATCCAGATATTGATTTTTCAAACGAGGACTGAATTGAATCCTAAATAACTTCAAACTGTGACAAACAAATATCAAACATGAACCAGAAAACTAGCTCTAGATTAGTTTCACCATAATATAGATCTGAACTCAGGCCTGATCCTGATCTCAAAATACCCAAACAGAGCACAAAGATCAAATGTTCATATACTGAAACTGTCATAAAGTTCACACCTTAAATCTCCATAAGAGAACAGGAGATGGCATTATGGCCGCGCTGCTCAATGGTGTAGTCACACCCTTCATTTCATCGACTTCTATGCTATGCAAAAGGGATTCTTCAGGACTCCCTCCAAGCTCAATAACACCTAGATGATTACGTTTATTAAAAAGTCTATATGTCATAACCATTGAGGAAAAACAAAACAGAGAGCTAGCATCAAAAATCACATGAAAAGGACAACTTTTCTTACCAAGATCAGATACAACTGCTCGGCTTCCAGACCTCCGTAGATGTGGACTGTTGGCAGGAGCATCCACAAGACTCCCAAACATAGATGAAGGAAGCAGAGAAAATGATTACGATAATTTAAGCAACTAGGACCACCTTGCAACCTGCAACTATAGTATTTTAAACACGAAATAAATGAAAGACGCATAAATCCAACCAGAATATACAAAAGATCAACCAATCAATTAATCAATCAATCAACTATGCCTCCAGCTGAATCAGCTCTAAGAATTCTCTGTACTCTGTATCTTCCATGTTATTCATTATCTCTGGATTAATATTAGCTGGCGTAAACCTAGGGCACTCGCCCTCCTTTTTCTTTTTTTTTATATCAGTAAATAGTACTTAGTTTGATTAGCTAGCAAAAACTGAATGCTGGGAATTCACAGCCAATCAATAATCCTCCTTTATCCGAGCATAATAGAAATTCTCTAGATCCAAGCATCAAAAGGTTAAACAAAATTCGTAAATTATCCAATAATTTGAAAACCTCCGCAAAATTCCACAGCAAAACAAAAATGCTAAGACATGTAAAAGTGACGGCGTGAGCTTACCGAATGAAAGAGAAGAAATGTAGCACTGGATCTGATGAGAACCAAGAGAAGAGGGAGCAGTAGGAAACTCTCTATAAGACAAGATCCGGATTTTTGATAGGAACACTTGAATTGAAAGAGAAGGAAAGGGGAATAGGGGTACGGTCGAAGGAATTCTAATTTGGACTTCAACCCCGCGCTAGAGAACCTAGAGCAACCATCCAGCCACTTTTATTTCATTTTTTCTTTATTTGTTAGACACTTTCTGTTTGTTGAATGAGAGTTTATTCGACCAATTTTTAAAAATTGAGGTGGATAAATTGTCCCCAAATAAATTGAAAAGCCAAAATTTGAATAAATATATTATGAGATAAAATTTTGCCTAATGTCAAATGGTGGAATAATTCATTTCAAAAAACAATAAAAATTCAACTGGTTAGAGTGTCATAAATAAACATTTTGAAAGAGGTATAATAATTAAAATATGAATGTTTGTTTAAATATTTCGATTTTGTTCTCATTTATCTCCCTTTTACAAAAACTACAACTATCAACATGTAGACGTGACATGATGAATCTCCATTTCATTTACTTATTTTTTTCGTGAATACGTCCATTTACCTTTTAGTCATTTTTGTTCATTTGCAGAGCTTCTTCACTCGCTCTCACATACTTCATAAGCCTACCATCCACGCTTGGATCTCTTTTCGGGCATTTGCATCTATAACCAATTTTGGAGGCACAATAAAAGTACTCACTTTATAAAAAAAAATATAATTTTATTCACTTCATGATCAACTTCAGATTTATCCGGTATATAGTTGAACGAAAATAATTAGTCTGAAGTGCAATGCACTTAAGGCTATTTAACTCTAAAATGCAAAAATTACACTTAAAATACACTTAGGGCCTAATAGATCTGAAGTTCAACAAATATTTTCATATACTTAAGGTCAAATAGGTCTAAGTAAAAAAAACTGCACTTCAAATGCACTTAAAGCCAAATAGTTCTGAAATGCAACCAATATTTTCATGCACCTAAGGTGCAATAGGTTTAAAATGCAAATTGTCCAAAAACATAAACTTGTTGTTCGAATTTCAACAATCCAATATACGATTTGACACCTAAATCTACTTCAAATGAGCTCAAATTTGAAATGTAACCTCCAAATATCATCGAGAACAAACTCCAATCATCAATTTGTCAAAAAATTAAAATAAATCTTACAAATCCATTTTGCAATTAAGAAGAAGAAGAAGAAACCCTAAACATTAGTAAGAAAATAAAGCGTCACAACAACTCACTGCTATAAAAAGACCATAAATCACTTTAAAACATGCTTACAACACACCAAATAAATTCACCCTCACCTTTATTTTCACATTGAAGAAGAAGAAGAAAAGGAGGAGGAGGAGAAAAAGAATCTGAAGTCGTCTATACTTTGGGTACAGGTTAAATAGGGATGATCAAATAGGGCACCCCATGAAATTTTTACCATCTTTCCTCATACATCCCACGTCCACTAAGGAAAGTAAATTTAGGAAAAAATTACATTGTATTAGAGCCCGTTTGGCCAAGCTACAAAAAATTGATTATTTTTAAAAATGCTTCTCTTCAAAAGTGATTTTCGGAAAAAAAGTACTTTTACAAAGAAGCAGTTTGTGTTTGGCCAATTCATTGAGTAGTGCTTTTTGCAAGCAAATTATATTTGGCCAATTATTCTAAAAAGTACTTTTGAGTATCAAACTACGAAAAGGACCGTAAAAGTTTAATTTGCAACTAGTATTATTTGAAATAGATAAATTTCTAATATTTATTATAATAAAATATAATCCAAAAATTTAATCAATATAAAATATAGTTATTCCAAAGCGATAATATTGTGTATCTGGTATTACTTATTATTTACACGATGATTTAAATATATTTAAAATACATCACTCAATATAAAATTTACTCTTATAAATTACTATATAAAAAAAGAAATCTACTTATAGTAGAGAGAATATTCCAAAAAGAAATAGGAGAAAGAGAATAAAAAATGGAAGAACTGTATGGTAAAAGGAGAAAAAGAAAAGAAAATATTAAATTATTAAGAAATAACCTGAAAATATAAATTTAATGCAAGGATATTTCTGCCGTGAATAAATTAATTTTCTGCTTTTGCTTCTGAAATGCAAATTGTCCAGAAACAGAAACAGAAACTTGTTTGACACCTAAATACATTTGACACCTAAATCTACTTCAAATCAGCTCAATTTTGAAATGCAACCTCCAAATATCATCAAGAACAACCTCCAATCATCAATTTGTCAAAAAATTAAAATAAATCATTACAAACCCATTTTGCAATTAAGAAGAAGAAGAAAAAACCCTAAACATTAGTAAGAAAATAAAGCGTCACAACAACTCACTACTATAAAAAGACCATAAATCACTTTAAAACATGCTTACAAACACCATATAAATTAACCCTCGCCTTTATTTTCACAATGAAGAAGAAGAAGAAGAAGAGGAGGAGGAGGAGGAGGAGGAAAAAAATCTGAAGTCGTCTATACTTTGGGTACAGGTTAAATAGCGGCGATCAAATAGGGCACCCCACGAAATTTTTACCATCTTTCCTCGTACAATCCCACGTCCACTAAGGAAAGTAAATTTAGGGAAAAATTACATTGTATTCGAGCCCGTTGAAACTGATTATTTTTAAAATGCTTTTATTCAAAAGTGTTTTTTGAAAAAAGTACTTTTACAAAAAAACAGTTTGTGTTTGGCCAATTCATTGAGTAGTACTTTTTGCAAGCAAATTATATTTGGCCAATTATTCTAAAAAGTACTTTTGAGTATCAAACTATGAAAAGGATCGTAAAAGTTTAATTTGCAATTAGTATTATTTGAAAGAGATAAATTTCTAATATTTGTTATAATAAAATTTAATCCAAAAATTTAATCAATATAAAATATAGTTATTCCAAAGCGATAATATTGTGTATCTGGTATTACTTATTGTTTACACGATGATTTAAATATATCAAAATACATTACTCAATATAAAATTTACACTTATAAATTACTATATAAAAGAAGAATTCTATTTATAGTAGAGAGAATATTCCAAGGAGAAATAGGAGAAAGAGAATAAAAAATGGAAGAAATGTATGGTAAAAAGAGAAAAGAAAATAAAATATTAAATTTATAAGGAATAACCTGAAAAATATAAATTTAATGCAAGGATATTTTTGTCTTGAATAAATTAATTTTCTGCTTTTGCTTCTGAAATGCAAATTGTCCAGAAACAGATACTTGTTGTTCGAATTTCAACAATCCAATATACATTTGACACCTAAATCTACTTCAAATTAGCTCAAATTTGAAATGTAACCTCCAAACATCATCAAGAACAAACTCCAATCATCAATTTGTCAAAACAATAATAAATCTTACAAGCCCATTTTGCAATTAAGAAGAAGAAGAAGAAACCCTAAACATTAGTAAGAAAATAAAGTGTCACAACAACTCACTACTATAAAAAGACCATAAATCACTTTAAAACAAGCTGACAAACACCATATAAATTCACCCTCACCTTTATTTTCACGGTGAAGAAGAAGAAGAAGAAGAAGAAGAAGAAGAAGAAGAAGAAGAAGAAGAAGAAGAAGAAGAGGAGGAGGAGGAGAAAAAAAATCTGAAGTCGTTTGTACTTTGGGTACAGCTTAAATAGCGGTGACCAAATAGGGCACCCCATGAAAATTTTACCATCTCTCTCATACAATCCCACGTCTACTAAGGAAAGTAAATTTAGGGAAAAATTACATTGTATTAGAGCACGTTTGGCCAAGCTGCCAAAAACTAATTATTTTTAAAAATGCTTTTGTTCAAAAGTGATTTTCGAAAAAAATACCTTTACAAATAAGCAGTTTGTGATTGACCAATTCATTGAGTAGTGCGTTTTTGCAAGCAAATTATATTTGGCCATTTATTCTAAAACGTACTTTTGAGTATCAAACTACGAAAAGGACCGTAAAAGTTTAATTTGCAATTAGTATTATTTGAAAGAGATAAATTTATAATATTTATTATAATAAAAATTTAATCCAAAAATTTAATCAATATAAAATATAGTTATTCCAAAAAGATAATATTGTGTATCGGGTATTACTTATTGTTTACATGATGATTTTAATATATCAAAATACATCACTCAATATGAAATTTACTCTTATAAATTACTATAGAATAGAAGAATTCTATTTATAGTAGAGAGAATATTCCAAAGAGAAATAGGAGAAAGAGAATAAAAAATGGAAGAAATGTAGGGTAAAAAGAGAAAAAAGAAAATAAAATATTAAATTAATAAGAAATAACATGAAAATATAAATTTAATGCAAGTATATTTTTGTCTTGAATAAATTAATTTTCTGCTTTTGCCTCTGAAATGCAAATTGTCCAGAAACAGAAACTTGTTGTTCGAATTTCAACAATCCAATATACGATTTGACACCTAAATCTACTTCAAATGAGCTCAAATTTGAAATGTAACCTCCAAATATCATCGATAACAAACTCCAATCATCAATTTGTCAAAAAATTAAAATAAATCTTCTAATTCATTTTGCAATTAAGAAGAAGAAGAAGAAACCCTAAACATTAGTAAGAAAATAAAGCATCACAATAACTCACTACTATAAAAAGACCATAAATCACTTAAAACACATGCGTACAAACACCATAGAAATTAACCCTCACCTTTATTTTCACAATGAAGAAGAAGAAGAAGAAGAAGAGGAGGAGGAGAAAAAAAATCTGAACTCGTCTGTATTTTGGGTACAGGTTAAATAGCGGCGATCAAATAGGGCACTCCACGAAATTTTTACCATCTTTCCTCATACAATCCCACGTCCACTAAGGAAAGTAAACTTAGGGAAAAATAACATTGTATTCTAGTCCGTTTGGCCAAGCTGCCAAAAACTGATTATTTTTAAAAATGCTTTTGTTCAAAAGTGTTTTTTGAAAAAAGTACTTTTACAAAGAAACAGTTTGTGTTTGGCCAATTTATTGAGTAGTGCCTTTTGCAAGCAAATTATATTTGGCCAATTATTCTAAAAAGTACTTTTGAGTATCAAACTACGAAAAGGACCGTGAAAGTTTAATTTGCAATTAGTATTATTTGAAAGAGATAAATTTCTAATATTTATTATAATAAAAATATAATCCAAAAATTTAATCAATATAAAATATAGTTATTCCAAAGCGATAATATTGTGTATCTGGTATTACTTATTGTTTACACGATGATTTAAATATATCAAAATACATCACTCAATATAAAATTTACACTTATAAATTACTATATAAAAGAAGAATTCTATTTATAGTAGAGAGAATATTCCAAAGGGAAATAGGAGAAAGAGAATAAAAAATGGAAGAAATGTATGGTAAAAAGAGAAAAAGAAAATAAAATATTAAATTAATAAGGAATAACCTGAAAAATATAAATTTAATGCAAGGATATTTTTGTCTTGAATAAATTAATTTTCTGCTTTTGCTTCTGAAATGCAAATTGTCCAGAAACAGATACTTGTTCGAATTTCAACAATCCAATATACGATTTGATACCTAAATCTACTTCAAATGAGCTCAAATTTGAAATGTAACCTCCAAATATCATCAAGAACAAGCTTCAATCATAAATTTGTCAAAACAATAATAAATCTTACAAACCCATTTTGCAATTAAGAAGAAGAAGAAGAAACCCTAAACATTAGTAAAAAATAAAGCGTCACAACAACTCACTACTATAAAAAAAACCATAAATCACTTTAGAACATGCTTACAAACACCATATAAATTCACCCTCACATTTATTTTCACGATGAAGAAGAAGAAGAAGAAGAAGAAGAAGAAGAAGAGAAGGAGTAGGAGGAGGAGAAAAAAAATCAGAAGTCGTCTATACTTTGGGTACAAGTTAAATAGCGGTGATCAAATAGGGCACCCCACGATATTTTTACCATCTTTTCTCATACAATCCCACATCCACTAAGAAAAGTAAATTTAGGGGAAAATTACATTGTATTAGAGCCCGTTTGGCCAAGCTGCCAAAAACTGATTATTTTTAAAAATGCTTTTGTTCAAAAGTGATTTTCAAAAAAAGTACTTTTACAAATAAGCAGTTTGTGTTTGGCCAATTCATTGAGTAGTGCTTTTTGCAAGCAAATTATATTTGGTCAATTATTCTAAAAAGTACCTTTGAGTATCAAACTATGAAAAGGACCATAAAATTTTAATTTGTATTATTTGAAAGAGATAAATTTCTAATATTTATTATAATAAAAATATAATCCAAAAATTTAATCAATATAAAATATAATTATTTCAAAGCGATAATATTGTGTATATGGTATTACTTATTGTTTACACGATAATTTAAATATATCAAAATACATCACTCAATATAAAATTTACTCTTATAAATTACTATATAAAAAAAAAATTCTATTTATAGTAGAGAGAATATTCCAAGGAGAAATAGGAGAAAGAGAATAAAAAATAGAAGAAATGTATGGTAAAAAGAGAAAAAGAAAATAAAATATTAAATTAATAAGGAATTACCTGAAAAATATAAATTTAATGCAAGGATATTTTTGTCTTGAATAAATTAATTTTCTGATTTTGCTGCTACTTCTTGGAATAAGGTAGAATTTGTAGCTTCTCCCATAAAGCAAAAAAGCTGCTTATGGTGCGACTGAAAAGCACTTTTTCATTTCGGCCAAACATCACAAATTTTTCAAAAAGTACTTTTTTAACAAAAAAAAAAAAAAAAATCATTTTTTTCTTCCCAAAAGCTTGGCCAAACAGGCTTTTACTCGCTGCTTAAAATAATAGCGGGTAAAATATTTTTTTTAAATAAATTAATGTATATTTTATATATAATCGGTATAAATATTTATATATTTGACTAGCAAATGTAATTATTTTTTATTGAGCGATCAATATGTAACTTGCCCTAAATTTAGGAGCGGGGGAGGGGGGTGGACTTATTTGCACAACACCAGCACAACTATTTTAAAAAAAATTATTGCATCCATAGCCATTTAGCTTATTAATTCCCCAAGCTAAGGAAGAAGTTAGAAAATATATCATGTCGCTCCTATTAACATTGGTATGTTAAATGAGTTTGATCTATTCTTGCTTAGGGAAAGTCTTGGCAGCTAACTATACAAGAAATTGTGCTACTGCACCAAATAAGAAGAACCAATAGATCATCCCATAATTTCGTAAATCTCCAATAATACTTCTTTGTACAATTAGGGGTCATTTGGTACGGATAAAATAGATAAAATGTGAAATTAAATTTATATTGCTTTTGGTTGACGTTTATAAATTTATACCGTCAATTAAATATAATATATATTTAATCTCACTCTTAAAATCCTAAGGGTTGTTTGGTATAATCCCTGAATTATTTTATACCACTTAGGAGGTGGGATAAAATAATCTCAAGTTTGATGTGATAAGGGGAGATAAGGTGGGATATCCACTATTAAGTCTGAGATTAAATTTATACCATGTTTGGTTGATGCTATCAATTTATCCTGGATAAATTTATACCTCATCAACCAAACATAGTATAAATTTAATCTCTTACCTTATCTCACCTTATCCCATGTACCAAACGACCCCTAAGTATTTCTTCTTATCTCATCTTATCTCATCAGATATGGAATTAGTTTATCCCACTTTTCAGGTGGAATAAATTAATTCAGATATTATAATTCTACTATTGTATTTCCGGATATTTTAGTCCATGCCCTTTTCGCACCAAACGACCCCTAAAAGCCCTGATATGTGAAATCCCATAAATTTCTATATTTACTTTTGTTGAAGTTTGCTTGCTTCAAAATTGTTTGAAGTTTCACGTATATCTAAAGTGGCTAAACTTGTAAAAGTATAGAAATTTTGGCTATGCGTTAAATAGAGGTCCTGAAATCGGCTATATGTGCACTTCTTCCTTCCCTATGGTGACTAGGTAAGCTCGCTCGGATCCCACAGGTGGCCATGAGGAGCCGGGAACTATGGCAGCATAAAACGATAATTTTCAAAGGGACGATGGAATTTTACCGATTTTACAGTTCGAAACCAAAAGTGGATTTCAAGAAGCTGAGGCCAATGATTCTGAAGAGGATTGAGAATCGGGCTAAAGATTATCCAGTAAAATCCATGGTTCCTGTTGCTGAGGAAGTCCTTAAGGCTCGAACTATACTTTACCATGGCGTTTCTGCCTTAATTCAACGTTTCCCTACTTGGGCATGCAAGTAACTCCAATCCCCTTTTTGCTCTGTTATTTGATTTAACCCTATTTTTGTGTTAAAGTTGTCATCTTTATTGGGTCCTATTGGTGATTTTAGATTGAGGGTATTTTTTGATACGTTATTTTGCAAGCTTATAGGGTTTGAAGGGTTCTGGAAATGCCTTGGACCTCATGTGGAAATAATAGTTGACAATGATACTCCCTCCTTCCCAATTTATATAGCACTCTTTACTTTTAGTCTATACAAAAAAAATGAGTCACCTTTCTATATTTAAAAATAATTTAACTTAAAAGTTTGCATTGTACTTTAATGAGATGATTTATAGCCATACAGATATCCAAGACTTGTTTTAGATCACAAGTTTCAAAAGTTTTTTTTTCTTTTCTTTCTTAAACTCTGTGCCAAGTCAGTTGGTGCCACATAGATTGGGATAGAGGGAGTCATATGGTAAAGCCGGGTATTGTTTGGGATGGATTAAAGATTTTGAAGCTTTTGGGGGGGGGGGGGTAGATAAGTGAAGATTATGAAGCTTTTTGAATGTGGAAATTGAGCGAAGCAGTTTAAGAAAACAACTATTAGGACGGGCTTAGTCATGTTAGGTTTTGGAGAAGTTTATGCAGTTGCAGAAAACAAAATAGTGAAAGAACCTTGGGAACTTAGCCCATAGAAGGCCAAGATTTTGCGATGCAATATAATCTTCTGCGTTTAATGTCGCTCAAATTTTCTGCTAGTTGAAACATTCTTTCTGAAGAGTTAAATTTACAGATGAGATATCTTAAGTTTGTATGGTGAACGTATGTATAGGGACATATGGGGCTTGAATTGGATATATTGATGTTGGCGCAAAAGGATGCTTCAAATATTTTCAGGTTTCTGGCTTTGATATATAAAGCAGGGGTGTTTCATTCTTTAAGTAGGTCTACGATTAAGTGCAAGACAGCAAGAAGATAGCGGAGATAAATGCAAGACAAAATGATAGCAAGAATTATAAAAGAAACAACGGATTTTGTCAAAACAACAAGAAGATAGTGAATGCACTAAGAGAAGTGTTGAGATATCTAGCACTGAAGATTTGGTTCAATCTGAGGCATGCCCATGTTTATCGCATCCTCTTTTCGGTGGAAGCTAGGGCAAAATTATGGTGTCTAACTTGTTTCGTTCATAATATTTATCTAAATATATTAGTTGTGTATTGATGCATAGTTGAATATTGCTCTAACAAGGTCAAGAATTAGAATTTATTTGGACAATCATCTGTTGTATTTAATGCTTTTATTAGACTTGGCTTGTTTTTGGCATGTTTATGCGCGGCTTCTAGTTGTAAGAAGCCATACCATCAAATACATTAATGAAAGAAAGGTACTTGGATGAGACTTCTTCTAACCTCCAAAAGGGTTTTATTTTGTTGTAGATACTGTCCAGAAGTATATATTGGTGAGAATGGTCATCTAATTCGAACTTGTCATGGTTACCGACGGCGTGCTAAGAACCAGGCTCATGAGTGGATTCGAGGAAGCTTGAATGATATTCTAGTTCCTGTAGGGGCATTTCATTTGCGAACTATGTTTCAGAATGTTATCAATCACCAAGAACGGTTTGATTATGATCGCATTCCAGCAGTTGTGGAGTTGTGCTTGCAGGCAGGAGCTGTTCCAAGTGAAGAAATTGTATGTGGAAGTAGTTTGCCCTCAAGTGATCCTTTTCAAGCTGACTCTTTGTCGGATGATGATTTGTTGTTGTTGGGAAGAGAAACTCTGAAGGCATGGGAAGCACTTAGATCTGGAGTTCAGAGGCTATTGTTGGTTTATCCAGCAAAAGTCTGTGAACATTGCTCGGAAGTTCATATAGGACCTTCTGGACATAAGGCTCGTCTTTGTGGCATATTTAAGTTTGAAAGTTGGCGAGGCAGTCACTTCTGGAAGAAGGCAGAAGTGAATCATTTGGTTCCTCCAAAAATAGTATGGTACCGCCGACCACAGGACCCTCCATTACTCCTTGATGATGGGCGGAACTATTATGGGCATGCTCCCGCTGTTGTGGATCTCTGTACTAAGGCTGGAGTAATTGCTCCTTCCAAGTACAATTGCATGATGAAAGTTGTAGGACTATCTGCACCATCTCTTTAACAAGATAATGCAATCTTTTCCGGCTCTTATTCGTGAAGTTTATCCGACAACCTGAATGTGTGCTTGAATTCGGTGATTCTTCTGCAGTTGGACTTCTTTTTGCTTGTTTGGGCAACCCTAAAACTTCATTGGATATAGACTGAAAATCGTGGCTGTGCTGAATCAGCAGTCTTTAGCGCCAGAATATTTCATGAAGACAGGAATATCTTGTAAATATTCATGGGAGGTTTATTCTCATTATACCTAAGCCATTCTCATCAATGGAGTATTACAGTTTTTTGCTGACTAACCAGTTAAATCTGCCACTGGATACTTCAGATTCAAATAGGGAGAACCAAAAAGAAGTACAATGATGCACAAGGAAGAGAAAAAGCAACCGAAAGTGTGATGTTTTCAGGACTTAACTGTTCATGGTCAGGAATGCTTTTGCCCAGACCATAGTTCCCATTGCATAGATTCTGCATCGACATCATTTCTAGTTAATTATATAATCTTTTCATGAGTAGAAGCAGTTTTTACCATCTCAGAAAAACTGTTGTTCAAGATCACTGTTCTGTCTGTTTTAATCTATGGTGTTCTCGGCGATTAATCTTCTGTCTTCTTTAGTGGAATGAAGTTGTAAGCTAACTAGGAGTGGAAAAGCGTACTAAAGCGTGCAAGACTTACTGGTGCATATGCAACATGATATTGGATAGCAGGTGATTTGTAGCGAAATGGAAGTTATGTCCATCTCAATTTAGAAGAAATTTCTTTAGAGGTAGAATATGTCATCTACAATTGTACTACAGGCTGCGGGGTTTACATACTTTATTTCTGTAGAGTTATTATTCATTTTCTATTATATACTATCAACCCATTTTTGTGGCCATACATATAGTGACTTCTGTGATTTTGACTGTGCATATGGAGAAAGCTCTGTCACTCTAGTTACCTAGTAGTGTAATTTTGGTTGATTAGCTGAACCTGGATTTAATTATGGTTGTTTTTCTATTATTTGAACTCTTTAAAGACTATATGTAAATTTGAGGAGGAGCAGAAAACTTTTACAGGGTTGCATTCGATTCGCAATCATTAGTTTTATTAGCCACCATTCATTTAAGGGGGGAGAGGTGGTGGAATTTTCGACGAAGAGGTGTCAATTGACAACCCTTGAGTACACGTGGCTCAGCGAAGCCACAAAGATAGCTAGACAAGACTGGAAATAACAAGATTTAATAAACCCAAATAACTTGAATAACTTATGTTTTTTCGTTAACAACTGTTAGACGTAAATCATGCTCGAGAACTTAAATCAGCTTAAGAGCAGTGTTATTAAAGCCATGCTAAGTGTTATTAAAAGCCATGCTAAGTAAGGGGTCATTGCTTACTTCATGAGCGATGCCCTCCGCTTCAGATTAGAGAAAATGAAAAACAATTTTTTCTTTGAATCTCAAATTTGAGGAGTTAGAATTAATCTCGGCATTATTATATATTTTGGATGTTGAGAGTAGTTATTTTAACTTAAGCTTGACGATTAAAGTACTACATTCATAGATCTATGGTATTTCTCAACTTTCCGAATGGGGTGTGTGTGTTTTCTTGGCGCAAAGTAATCGTTGCAAGCGATTTTCATGTTTTTTTGTCTCCCACTTAATAAAAGAGAACGGCAAGCAAAGTTAAAATGCATAACCATTCACAATTGTCTGGTGTAGTTCATTTGATATTTGTGATATGAATTCTGGCCAAAAACATGCAAAGTTTAAAACGTAGACTATCTAGTGGCCAATTCAACAGAGTGGCAAGAAGAAGAATAAGAAGATGAAGTGCTCCAGCTTTGATTTACATGACTTGAGTTTCTCACACAACTCACAATTATCCCATTTTTCAGGCAATGCAAATTGTAAGAAAATCCAAGAATGCAGTTCCTGTGATAACATTCTTTATAATCCATGCATCTCTCATCACAGAACAACCACTCAACAAAAACAAAACAAAAATGCAGGTGGTGGTCGAGATTATGACAGGGACAATCTTTCACGTCCAAGTAGGCGACAATGCAACAGTGCTAGATTTGAAGATAGCAATACAAAATCAAGAAAATCTTCCGGGTGATCGCCTCATCCTCTTACTGGACAAGGATGGTGATCATATAATGATGAATGAAGATCAAAAACCCCTTAGTGAATACGGGGTCCAAGATGGCTCTCGCCTCTACGGGTTTTTTAAGCTCCCTGAAACTCAGGAAGAAAATGATGATGATGCTGATACTGGTGATGACAAGGTCATGGATAAAGATAGGACTGAGAGTGAAAGTGAGGAAGTGAAAAATTACAATGATAGTAATGACAGTGGCAGTTCCACTCCTAAAACTCCATATGAAGAGGATTCTGTTCAATCACCCGAGTATGTTTCAGGCTCAGATTAGCTTGAATTAGCTATATGAATGAATCACTGTAGTATCCATTCTGCTTTATCCAGTCTTATTTCTATTAGCTATATTCTAAAGTGTTGTATTGCAGTCACAACGATTTCCTAAAGTTTGAAGTATCATCCTTCTTACATCTAACTTCTTCTTTTTTCTTATGTTAATCTAGAAATATATATTACGTATTCGGGGAGAAAGAACTCGTAGTGACATCTTCATGTTTCCAGTAGACAACATGTACCATGTTTCAGTTTCCAACTTTAGCCTCAACTTTGAATCACTCGACATAGTAAGGGAACTTAAAGTCGTGTAATGGTTTCTATATTGTGATAAAAACACCATCTTATCACACTATAGAAACTGTTAATACAGAATGCAAAACAGAGTAAGAAAGGTCACTATACAATAAGATACCTAATAGTCTTCTACAAAGTTCTCGAATCAGAGTACCAAACCATCACTAAAGACAGTGCTTCTAATGGTAATACATTCCTATCTAAGTGCTAAATTAAAGTATCTAATAATGCAACAACCTTTACGAAGAGCTGATAAATAATTTGTAAATTTTGCTCGAACAAATCCATGAACAGCAACGGAAGTTCCTATTTGTCCATGGATACCACAGCTCAGGGTTGAAGCTCCATCGACAAACTCTAGTGCCTAAACTAAATCAAGTTATCTTATATTTCTACATGCATCATAAAATAGAATAATCAAGTCATCTAATATTAATAACTATATGAGTTTAAATGAGGAAGGTAACTAATCCACCTAATGGTCGTTGATCTATTAGATCCCTTATTGTAGTGCCACTACAACTAGAATCTTGTTGTGCTTCAGTAGCTACTCAGGAGAAAAGATGAGACAAAGCACAAAATACAGAAGCAGCAGATTAGGGAACCCACAAATAAGAAAGAACAATCCTGCAAAATCTTTGAACAGAACTACTACTATGGTGAAAGAGAGACAAGTTTTGAACATAGAAGCAAAAGTTGGTTGGTATTACACATTGATCCTAAAGGGGGAATCAACTGAGTCTACCTGTATGTAAAGACAAAATAGTACGACAGAGAATATAGCTGGCCTAGCTCTCAATGTAAGGTCCAATTTCAGCAGCTGCTACTATTATACTGAACCATCTGGGAATGCATCTAGCGCATCCTGCTTGCCGTTGACATAGTACTCCACAACTGCTTTCATTCTAGGAAACTTGTCCGGGTGATAGTTTACATGAACTATAACTGGTTTCAACTTCTTCAGATTAGCATCTTTTCGTACTGTCTTGAATAAGACTTTGCTATTCATGAACAGATAGATATCCATTGTTCTCCTGGAAGCATAAAGGCCAACATACCCGGGATGTGATGGAAAGGCCAGCTCTTCATTGAAAACTGCTTGGTCCCAGGAATTTGGCTGCTTGGTAAGCCGATCAGCAACCCGATCTAAGAGCTCGATTGAAGGAATCGTTGGCCGGATATAAAAGAAGCCAGAATTATAAACCCATATCCTCATTGTATGAGCATATCGAGCCCAACCCATTGAAGGTTCGTCGAAAACGTCATTATAACCATAAGCTGTCATATTATTGTGACCGTCAGACATTGATTCGACATCTGAATCCCGATATAAATGATCAAAAGGATTTTGCAGATACACAATATCGACGTCAGAAAGGAGGACACTGTAACCAAGCTGCAAAAACTCCCTCAAAATTCGAAACTTCAATCCTGAGACAGCATGGTTGCCTCCATTTTTTCCAATAAAATCGACATTATCATCAGGATCTCTTTTATAAACGGGGACATCATTTTCCTTGCAGAAATCCACTATAGCATCATCCAACGCCACAACCAAATAATTGGGAATACCCACTTTTTTAATACTGTTGAACCAAACCTCCAGCATGGATCTAACATTTGAATTGGCAAGTGCAACTATGACCTCTTTGCTAACTGCAATCTCTGCCAAGATCTTTGCTAATCTTGGGTTCACCGACTCATCGGGCACAACAGAAGGGTTAGTTCTCAAACTTTTGACAGTTCCAAAAGGCCCAGCTTTCTGAGGTTGACTCGACACCACAAGTTGCTCCTGAGCGCGACCGTTTCCCTGGGCAGCCACCTGAAGCTTTTGATTTAGCTCCCTCACCTGCCTTTGCAACTCTGCATTCTTCTCAGACAACTTCCTATTCTCGGAATTCAACATGTTTACCCGCTCCGTGGATTCACAATTGGATGAGCGAACCTAGGAATCGAATTGAATCTCTAAAATAAGGAGCTATAAAATAATTCAACATTGATCAAGCAACATTCAAGCATTTTACGTAACAACGATAACCATTTTCAAAGACTTCATAATCAAGGTTAGTCCTATTATATAGCAATCAGGTATACACACCCATGCATCTAAGTTCAAACATGAATCAAACAAACGATAAGAGCTGGACTGAATTCCTAACAGCACCCTAATCACTTCATATACATTACAACCACTTTCATGCAATTTAAAGACATAATCATTTAGGATTTTAGTTATGTACACTAACATGTAATAAATATTTACATCATCAATGTAATTTAACCCGTTATAGCATGTCACTTACTATTTATTCTAGGTTACTAATCACAGCTTTTAAATAGAGTTACCTGTAATTACCTTTTAAACTACTAGATAATGTAAATATTTTTTACACTGTAAGCGCATGGAACTAAAAGCTCTATCTAAAACAGGTAAAAACTTCAATCATAAACCCACTTCCTATATAAAAAGAAGATATACAGAAAACACATAAAAGTAAACAAATTTACAAAAATGGCTAAGTTTCAAGACTGACCTGAAGATTGGATTTAGAAAGAGGGTGAGGTGGATCGGGAGAGAAGAATCCATTAGGATACAAGAAAGCAAAGACACAGCCCAAAAGAACACCGATCGCAATTGCTGCAGCAATTCGAGATCCTCTTATTGATTGCCCATACTTCTCCCTACGACCCGCCATTTTATTTATCTTTACTTCTAACACACAATTTCCCCTCCCTTTTCTTTATAGCATGGAGTAAAGATAACTCAAACTTTATAGCAATTAAAATAAAATAAAAGAAATGAAATGCAGAAAATTCTGGTACAAAAATAAGCCGAGATGGGTTCTGAAAACTTTAAAAAGTTTGGATCTTCGATTATGGAAATGAATCAAAGTCTACGAAGTCTTCTTTGTATGTAAGAGGAGAGAGTGTAATCGGAAGGGGCTCAATGGGTAGTGGCACCGCTGTGGTTAAATATTTTATTCAATGTGGGTTTTCTTTTGATGTTTCGCGGACCAGGTTGTCTGTAATGAAGACTTGACTATTCTGTTTGTTCCATTCAAGTCCTGTACTTGGGCTACTAATCCGGATTCATACCGTGCATGATTTATTATGGAGACTAATCTGGATTTATATCGTGCATAATTTATTACGGAGAAAGAGCTCCTTATTCTTCATACTTAATGTGAGACATGCGATTAAGGATGAATAGGTGGGCATTTGGACATAAAGAAGTATAAAATTTCGAAAAAAGTAAAAATAGTATTTTGAGTTATTTTTGAATTTTTATGAGTGGTTTGAACTGAAATTTTAAATTTTTTATTTTTGAAGTTTTTTAAATTTTCAAAGGATTCCGAAATTCATCTTCAAGTAAAAAAAAATTGAAAATTTCATGGACAAACACTAATTACAAAAAAAATATAAATTTTTTTATGGTCAAACGAGTCCTAAATCATATTCATCCCACCACAATTCTCGATGACGACTGCGATGTTTATTTTGGAGTTTTTGCAAAATTTCTCTACCTAATTCTGTTGACTCTCTTAACATGCAATTGTAATGGAAAACTATTAAATATATTTCAGGATTTAGTGAGTGATTTTGAAGGTTAGTTAGCTTTCTTTATTTCAATAGCAAGTGTATGCTTATGGGAGTGTTTCCTTTTAGGTCTCTCTCTAATTTGGCAACAAAATCTAAGATTGTAAATAGGTTACTGAACTATTTTATTACATACAATCTTATCTATATGAGATTTGTAAATTGCCATTTGAACTAGAAAGAGACATGGTGTATATTTTGAAAAATATTTGTATGCACAAGGTATAAAGTTTATATTTGATTCACTTCTTAGGACTGAGCGGAAATATTGCATTTAAGAAGGGACATCAAAAGTTAAATGGCATTTGAAATAGACCCAAAAAAGGGGTGAAACCAGCTAGTATAATTTTTAGTATACATATGCACGACTCTTTAAACGAAACCGAAAAAAGAAGTTTATGAAAGTTAAATTATCTCTTGAAAAAAGTTATACAAAAGTTGAAATAAATTTTTTTTTTATCTTGAAAGAATATTTTAATTGTAGTTAAAATTATAATCTAAAATATTTTGGCCAAACTTCAACGTGGTAAATTTCATCGATTCACACTAAATAATATAATGAAATTCTGATCTATCCCTCTATCCAAACACAAAGGGAAAAAATTAACTGCACTTTTACTTGGGATACTCGTTTTTTTTTTTTTTTTTTTGGTTACGTTTGCTATAGTAATTGTTAAATTTTGGAACTATAATTTGCTATAATATTTGAAGCTATTGATAGCTGCCCTCTCCAGAATTAGGAAGAGCTATAATTTAATCATGTTGGTTAAGTCTAACTTTAGAATCAATTAGTACCTGTTTAGCTCATTCGTCAAATCTTTTAGCAAGATTGAATTAACATTAACGAAAAGTGTTGCTCTGACCAGACTGCTTAACAGAGATCCTTAACCAATTCAGGATGTTAATGGCATTCAAGATCAGGTGGTTGTTTAACAAAAACTTCCTCCTTTGAATATCCATTCAGAAATGCACTCTTAACATCTATTTGGAACAATTTGAGTTTCATATGAGATGCAAAAGCAATGAGAATTCTGATAACTTCCATTCTTGCAACTGGAGCAAAAGTTTCATCATAATCAACTCGTTCTTGATTAAGGCCTTGGACCACCAGCCTGGCTTTATTTCTTGTTGTATTTTCAAATTCATCAAGCTTGTTTCTGAATGCCCATCTAGTTCCAATAACAGTTCTATCTGAGGGTCAAGGAACCAGGTGCCACATGTTGTTCCTCTCAAATTGATAGAGCTCCTCTTGCATGACAGCAATCCAGTCAACGACTTTCAATGCTTTCTTGATATTTTCGGCTCAATTTGAGACAAGGAAGCTGAAAAAGCAAACATGTTTCTTATCTTTGGTCTAATATGAATTCCTGAACCCAGAAGAGTGATGACATTCAGGAGAGTATGTGAGCTTTTGTGCTTCCGGTTAGACACCTGAGTCTCAGGGTAAAAAGGACCAGGTTCCGCCGTGTGAGACCCATCATTAGCATCCATGGAAGTGTGAGTACCACTTCTCTGCTCAGCATCAGGTGTTCCTTGCACAACATTAGCAACTCTATTTTCTACTTCAGTTGTTGTGATGAGGGACCAGGTTCCTCCAAATCAGCTGGAGGTTCTGTTGTATCTTCTTCACTAGACTCATTGACTTGACTCATCAGATCTGTCTTCCCATTTTCCATATCAATGACTTCTTCACGAACCTTTGAATACTCTCCATCTTGATCATTCTTATCATGTGAATCTTTGAATAGTCATAAACAATAACAAAGATGTACTTCTTTCCTCCTCTGTTGGGCATTCTAATTGGTCCACACAGTTCCATATGAAGAAGATCCAGTAGCCTGAAGGTGCTCACTTCCTTCTTTGGGTTGAATGAGGGTCCGACTTGCTTCTCTTTCAAACATGCATCACACACCTTGTGCTTTGTGATCTTTGAACTTTGACTTCAGCCACGAACCACGTCCTTCTTGATCAGCTTGTTCAACAGAGTGAAGCTTGCATGTCTCAATCTTCTATGCCATAGTTCAGCAACATCATCAACGGCACTCAGACATAAGATTACCACCATCGGATATTTAAAGTCTGCAAACATAAATGTTTTTTGAACCTTTTGCAGCCAGAACCTCTTCACCAATTATAAGATTGGTGACAGCAAGACTTTGACACGAACTCCACTTTGTTTACTTTGTCACAGATTTGAGAGACACTCAACAGGCTATACTTCAAGCCACTCACATAATACACATTTTCAATTGAGTGAGAGAGTGTTTTCCTAATATTTTCAATTCCCAAAATGTATCCTTTTTTTCATTTCCAAAGGATACACTCCCACCTTGCAGGGCCTTGAGTGAAAGGAAATCATGCATTCTTCCGGTCATGTGTTTAGAGTAGTCACTATCCATGTACCATTTTTGACTGCTTACTTTCACTACTGCCTGCACAAGGGAATCAAAGATTAGTCTTAGGAACCTAAACAAGTTTGGGTCCCTTGTATTGAGGGAAGGGGCGAATCAAATTTCTTTTTATCCATGCAAGCATTACATATTTCTTTTTCAGAGAATCAGGTTCCTTAGCAGTAGAAACTTTTTCGACAAAAATTTTATTTTTTTGTTTGAACTGATACTTTGCTTTACATGAATCTTTGTAATGGCTGGTCTTACCACAGTGAGTACAACGCCAGTTATCAGGCACAGTAACATACTAGCTATGCGTGTTATAAGGGCCTTTTTCCTTGTGGAACCCGATTCCTTGCATGTTCCCTCCATTACTTTTATACATGGAAGTCATTGTATCAGAGGACCAAGTCCACTCCAGAGATTTATCTCCATCATTTTTAACCCTGTTTAAATTTTTCTGAAGTTGTCTATTCTTTTCAAGTTTAGCAGCCAGACTCAGTTTTATATTTTTGCGTCCATTTTCAAGCTTAAGGCGTGCCACACTTGCCACTTCCTTTCCTTTAGAGAAGTTCATGCATTTTTCCATTGAATTTTTTAAAAGGATATGTTCTTTCTTTGTTTCCTCCATTGTTTCTTTCAAATATACAACTATAACCACCGGATCATCTCTCTCTTGTTCTAACTCTCTGATTTCCTCGATTAAAACATTTTTATCACTAATGAGGTTATGGTAAGCATCGATTAAAACATTAGCCAAATATACCAGCTTCTTTGTAGAATAAGACTTCAAAGATCTTTGAACATCCAGAAAGCTTACCTCATCATCTTCATCTTCTTCATCCTTATCAGATTTTGCCATCAATGAAAATATGGAATCATATTTTGCAACTTTGCTTTCAACGGCCATCATGGAGGTTTCTGCCGATTCATCATCACCCTCAGATTCACTAGAGGAATCTCCCCAAGCAGCCAGAGCTTGCTTTACAATATTATCAACGACATCTCTTCTCTTGAACTTTTTGTCGGGGACCAAGTTCCTCTTAACCATCTTGTCAACATTATGTTTGTAATGGTCCTGCTTGAGAAGAGTACAATCTTTGATGAAATGTTCTGGCTTTCCGCACTTGTGACAACAATCTTATCCTTTAGTCTTTCTGCTAGAGCTGCCCTTCTTGGGAATGCCTCCATTTCTACGAAATATTTTCTGAAATCTTGGTGGTTTGTAGGTTGATTGACCTTCTTTAAAATTTGGTGGAGCAGCCATATAGATCCTTTCTAGGTGTTAATCTTATATGAAGAACCTGCTCTCATACCAATTGATGTAAACTAAGAGTCCACCAAATTATATAGAGAATCAGCCCCCACACAACACACACACAGCAATAAGTAAATACCACAATAATATTTTACGTGGAAAACTCCCAGCTCACGGGATTAAAAACTACGACTTACACTCGTATTTCAACTTCATTAACCGAGCAACTTTAGATTACAATCTATTGTAACTAGGAATTAAGCCCTCACCTACTTGCAATAACTATATTGCAAGCCTCTGTGTAATAACTTTATTACAAAGCAACAAATCTTGACTAACTCTAATCAAGAAACTAAACCAAACCGTGGTTTAAATCTGTCCTACAAAGACAATTCTTGAAAGTAATATAGGATTACAAATGAAGAACAAATAACAAAGACTCAACAAACCTAAGGACTTAAGATATCTTCAATCTTTGGATCTGATCCTTGAGGTTGCAGCTGCTTTGTTCTTGAGAGAGATGGTGGCTAGCACTTGAGAGAGAAAATCAATTTTAGGTTTTGCAAGTGTTAGATAATGAAATCCCTTGCCTCATGTTGATATATGTGTGTGTGAGGCCTTCGGAATGATGTAAGCAAATATCTTATACAAGGCATGCTCCATAAAGTGACTGCTACACTGTTGTGTGTGCAGTGCATCGACTTTAACAGCTATAAAGAGTTGACATGTACTGTAACCGGAGGAACTGATCACTATTTGTTTCCTCTACTGTTCCGTTAACTGATTTCATTGAGAGTTGAACCAGACATCTAACTAGTTACTCTGAACGCAAAGGAACAATTGTTTCAGGTTCCTTATCTGGTTCTCTCATGAATTTCGTCAAATCATTAAAACAAAGGACACATATCTTATCAAAGTCCTAAGAGCTACAAGACTGGATTGACAAAATCTTAGATTCACCAAGGAATAAGCTGTATGCTGTAACTTAGGTATATTCCTTGATTCCAATTCCAAAGGGTACCAAAATATTAGGGCTTTTTCACTTTTAACCCGCGCCAGAAATTATTTACATTTGGTAGCCGAAAAAGTGTATAAAATTTGTATATAAAATACAAAATGTATATATATACAAAAAATATATTTTTTTTTGACTATTATTTTGATAGCGACTATACAGTGTCATCTTCCCGAAATATTACCAGAAAAGTCCAAACCTTCATTAATAACCAAAAGAATACATCTCATATTTGTACACTCCATTCAACATACTCCTAATATTCTCCACAGAGGGACAAAGGGGCTCAAGGGTTCTGTACAGGGTGTGGTTTGGAGTATGGGAAGGAGAGGTAGAGAATTGCCAAAAGACTAATATATACAAGTGGAAGAGTACTAGATTTGCATCCTCAAACGCCTGTGTTATGTGAAGCTGCTAAACTGACCCCAAGCCCAGCAGTTTGAATTTCACAAAAAGACACGCACCTGCTACCCAATATAGGTACAAAACCTGTTTAACTAATCTTCAAGCTTTTGGAGTCTTCCTGCACACACAGAAAATAAAAGCATCAGGTTCCATTTTGTTTGAAATTTTGCACAGCTGCACACAACTAACATACAGAAAAGATCAGCTTCTATTTTTACTTTGGAACTCAATGCACATATCAGTCATTTTGCGAATAGGATACAGAAAAAAATTCCCAGTAATAGAAGAAAATATAGGATTCTGTATCCCGTGAACAATGTATCCATCAGAAAGTGAGTTTCATCCAGCAATGGAAACCAGTATCCCATGAAACCAGTAGTCCCAGTAAGTTTCACAAAATCACTGTACAGGGAGTCGTTCTCACTCTTCTGCACAAACACTACACACTATCAAACACCACCTTTTTTTTTAAGATCAACAAATTCTTCCGAGGAGTGGACTCAGAATCGATGTTATAATCCAGAAAAGATGCATAATGCAAGCAAATAATGAACTTAAACACCTGCAAGCTATTGCAAACACAATGGCAAGGAGCTCTTTCTCCGTAACGGTATAGTTGACTTGGGCACTATTCATGGTCTTACTAGCATAGTAGACCGGATGAAAAATCTGTTTGTAAAACCGTCTCATGGAAAAAGAAATAAAAAGGAGAAAAAGAAGAGAGAAGAGATGAGGTGGTCAGCGTAGAGTGTGCTCGTACATTTTTGTCACTGGTTATGTAAGACACAATCACAGTTATGTCGTCCAACTTCCCACCATAGTAACGGAAGCCAGCTTCTTGAGCTGCAGCAGAGAAAGGAGTTTGCCTGTTTTTGTCCAGTGCCCTTTGTCGAGCCAATGCGGCTATCTTCTGAGCTGTAACCTGAGGTGCTAAGCCAGCTCTCGTGGCATGCACCACAATTGCAGTTATATCGCTGTTATACAAATTGTCAAACAACCCATCCGTGCCAGCTATGATGACATCTCCGAGAGCAACTGGTATTTTATACACCTGCACCCGAGGGCAGCCATTCAGTTTAACCAAGAAATATATTACAGAACTATTGGATGGGAGAAACCTATAGTAGACCGGTTGAAAGAAAAATTAGAGTGACGATCGACTCATCATTTTTACAGTTGACACAACATTCAACTTGAGGTATAAACGCACAACAGTACAGGTGAGAGGCCTGCAGAGGGTGTTGGATGCCACAAAATCTTAAATTAGTCGAATTTAGCAAGAATAATATAACTCAGACCATTCAAAGTCAAGTCATCTAACGAGCATGTGCGAAGAGTCTAAACAAGGGAGAGAGTGACAACACCAAGGTAAGTTGATTAAAAAAGAACAAAAACGTTCCAAAGCCTCTCGAGATTCAGCTCAATAAGGAAAATGAATAACCAGATGGATTCAAATCAAAAACAGGTTATTCTATCATCATTTTGATCACTATTTATCATTACCCAATCCCAGCTCCCGTTTATACTTTTGCTTATTATTGAAAAGATCTCTTTACTTGTACCATCCCGAAATCTCGCATTTCTTGAAAAGGTTATTCGATTGATGGGATTTGGTAAGAGATCAAGATTCTCTGGTCAGGCTCAGGCTGACAGCTTATAATGGCAAAAGCAGCTTAACAAAGGCTTTTCAATTTCAATCTATCTGAGCTTTAACTTATTTATTCAGACTTCAGAGACTTTATAAAAACAGAACCTCTACCGCGTGTTATATTAGATGACAAGAAGACCACTTATAAACATACCTCCCCAGAGCTTGGTAAGTCACCAGCACTACCACTCTCTAGCTGAAATGTAAAATTGAAATCATGCTGCTGCACGGGGGATCTGAAAACAGTACATCCATCTCTAACCACCAGGAATCCGCTATCTCCTAAATTAATGGCATGGAGACCCTGAGAAGAGAGGAAAAGGATAAATTGAACATGAGTAGAGATATAAGCTTCTATATAGCCTCACATCTTTTTAATTTCAGTTTCCCGTTTTAGTCACAAAACAATTATTTCTGCGCACATGTATACAATGGCTAAAGAGGTCTAAAAGTCTTTTGTCTGGAAAATTTCATCATATTGCAGTCTCAGCGTACGAGTAACCAATTAAAAAAAGGTTTACTCTCATACCTCAACTCCATCAAGCTACGCCCGTATCCCAAAATGACGCTTTTACTTTCATCTTTGGGCTGGTAGAAAGTGTTTTCGTTAAAAGGAAGGTTTCAGTGCATGTTTTATAACTTAAAAAGTTATGTGGGACTCATTAACACTTTCCTCAATACAACTTTTTCTTCTTCCTGTTTTTTAGAAACCCAAACACATTGTATGGATCCACATATTCCCCTAACGAATAATAACTAACTCCACTCTCTAAGTATTCTCTTAATAATCTTGCCGTGCCGTGCTGTGCCATTCTGAAGCACAACTATTAAATACTAAATTAGGACACAGGTATTTTTTCACTCTCCTAAAGTTCATATAGTGCGCAGAATGGAAGATACAAATTTACATATATACCTCATCTGTAAGGGCAATAATGCAGGCAGTTGAGGACCCTTTGGCTTTTGTGTGTGAATAAGCTTTCTCCAGGACCCTGGCTGGATCTACTGAACCTTTTGGTTCCTCACGAATTGCATTTACTGAGTTTGACATGAGTTCTCGAGCGTATTGCCCAGCATCAACACCAACATCAGCCCATCCACCAACACCATCAGCTACGCCAATTGCTTGTTCATCGATGCAAATAAAATGAGCATCCTCACCACCTTTTTCTTCTTTATCAGGATGAGGCAGGTAACATGATCCTGAATTAAGCTTCAGGCTTCGATCGATATGGATATTTCTGAAATGTGTCAAAAGAAAGATATGATTTAGGAAAAAAGAACATGAGGGTTTAATATTGAAGTTAGAATGACACTGTATTGAGTAGTCTTACATAGTAGCTTACATCTAGTTAACCATTAAGTAGATATTCTTAGAGATCCAAAATAAGCAGCACCTCAAATTTAGGGATACTCTCATTTAGTGATAGTTCTGTGGTACTGCTTATGAATTAGTTGTATGCAGCAACACATTAAAGACACCTATTCATTCACCAATGGAAGTGGTAGAGATAGAAATTAGCCTAAGGAAAGGCCACGAGATGTGCAAGTTTCGAGCTATTTGCCTTTTTCTGCAAAATTTTAAATTTGAGAAACTTCAGGACGAAACCTTTAACCCCACCTGAACTCACCTACCGACTTGCTAATCAAAATACTTGGGTCATCCAGAATGAGAGAAATACAAGACTGTTTGAAGGGGTAAAGCGTGATTTTCTACATTTGAGGGATAGTATATTGTTTCTAGTTATTTGTTGGTGCAACCATGAGGTCCCTTTTTTGTATAGAAAATTCTTTTGCAGAGAACCATATTTGATTGTAGGTCCTCTACATTTTGGTACTGCTTGTATACATGAGTTTATCCGCACACTGATGAAATTATTTACCTTAAAAAGATAAAAAGAAGGAGAAGCAAGGAACTTGTCAGGCATAGCTTCAAACTATAATCAAACTATAATCAGGGCGAGCTAGTAGCCCGGCTACTAGGTTAGTGTTCCGGTGAACCCAATAGCTTTGCTCAAGCAGGTGTAGTTGTGTTAAAAAAACATTTAATATATACAAATATTAAATTTAGAATCCAATTACTAATACTTAAATTCGTTGTTCTAAAATCCAGAACCTATACGGTTGAAAGTCTGGCCCCGCCGCTTGTTCCCTAATCTCTAGTAATTGAAAACCCAAAGGGATGCATAAATTAGCTTATCTATTGGACTTAACTTAAACATGTTAAATTCAAAGAACACCTCCATATTCAATTTCAGTGAGTGAGAACCAGATGCTACTATCGAAAATGACTTTGCTGTCAAGTTTTAAAACCATAAGGCGGTCATCATAAGCCTAGTTCCGTATTCTCAGCTCAACAATGTGCAATCTTAGAAATCATAATGGAGTAAGTGAATGTGAAACGAGAAGAGGCGGTAGTTATAAATTTCTCCAGATCCAGCAAATTTTCTAGAAGTTGATTAGCTGTTATTCTTTTTAGATAAGAGTATGTTATTTGCTGGAATCTTTTCTGCAGGAAACTTCAAACCATGTGCACCCCAGACTTTCCAATTGATTGGGCTTTGGTCTAGTGGTTGTGTGGGTTAGACGCACATCATGGATCCGAATCCTACAGAAAAAAGCTTGATATTTAAGTAGAGAAGGCTAGAGAGGCAGCCTATTATCAGCAGAGTTTCGAACCGTGCACCACCAACCCTCGGGGATTTCTCAGTTATGACAACAACAACTACGCCTCAAACTCGGTTACAAAAGAAAAACAAAAGTCGTCTTAAATAAATAACAGCAAAGTCGAGGAACATACTGTTCAGGAGAATTTGCTGAACTTGCAGGGTGTACCTCACGCAGAGAGTTATCAAAGGACACATCAGGAGCAGCGCCAGCAGAGATACATGCAGCTGAAGAACTATGAAAACCCTTGAATCCAAATCCTCCATAAACATTTGAATTGCCCTTGCTCTTTACAGCATTGTATGTGAAATATCCATAGACAACAAAGTTGTTGGGCTGATTGTTATTCCTCAAACTCATGCTGGCTTTTTGAGAATTGTCTAAATTTCTATTGCTATACAAAGTAGTCGGACTATTTACTGAAAAGCAAGGTTTGAGATGCCTTGAAGTCATTCTACTCGAGGAACAGCCAACAGAAGTTCTTGAACCACAAATGGCCATAGGAGCTTTATGAGAGTCAGTCTCTAAAGAAACTTGAGTAGGCTCAGATAATAGGCGATCAATGTGATAGCCACAGACCTGAAATGCAGGCCCTGAGACAGATGGTATAGACAATGCACGAGGAATAGCACCGACCACTGAAAAATTCTTCCTCTGATTAACTATATTCAAATTTGCCTGTGCAGCCGCTAAAGTTCCGGGCCGTACAATCACATGCAGGTCAGACAATCTTGCAGATGGCACAGAACAGAAGAACTTCCCGAACAACAATCTCTCTTCTGCAACCAAAATCTCCACCAAATCTTGGAGCCTACTTTCTTGCCCAGATATGGATTTCTGGATTCCCTGCCTCACTGCACCACCTAGTCTAAAAAGATAATTACTCTGCATATTGGCTTATCAACCACAGAACACAAGAAATATCATTACTCCCAGTACATCTATTAACAAGCATACATTTGGTCTTCACTTGACAACTCAGACACCTGCTGAACAGGGGAACCAACATTAGGAGGAACAAGATCATAGAGAACATAATAGAGTGTAGAAAATATATAGGTAATATATAGTAAAATCCACCATATTTCATGTCAACCAATTGCTGCTTACTATACCAACTAAATCGACAAAAAACTCAAAAGTTCCCTACTAAACGCTCAGTATGAGCACATCTTTCTCAGCCTTGAAAGTTAGGTTTACCCAGCACTCATACTTGTGAACTGCCCTGACGCCAACACCACGGTTAAAAGGGAGCCCTTATGCACTAAGCTCCCTATGTAGCCTTACCTTGCATTCTCCGCAGCTTGACTCATGACCTCATGGTCATACAAGTTTTATCGTTGTGCCAACGCGCCCCGATACCGCGGTTACAAAGGCATAATTATAAACAAAAAGCTCAAGTAGAAACAAGACATTACTTGCACCAAAAAAACTACTAGTACATTATTAAGTTACTTGACTAGAAGGCTAGAACTCAGAAAAGAGGAAAAATTATAATAAATACCTAAACTAGCTACCAAAATAAATTGCCATCTCCGTTAGAAAAGCAGATTCAAGACAATCTCAAGTCTCAACCTTTATTAAAGCCAGTCAAACACAATACGACATCCCTAAGCAAATCAAACATGTCATACAACTATCCTTCCAAAAGCCACAAACATCGAGAAAAACAAATCTATAAAAAGAAATAAAAAGATCAAAGCATAGAATACGAAACCTCATATAAAACTCCAAACAGACACCCACAACAAAGTAAAAAAAGAAGGGGCTTTAAAAATCGCACCTTTACAGATAACAAAAGCCAAGAATAGACAAGCTAGCAAAATCATAACAACTCAGTACTCAGCCTTTTCTCCCTTTCTGTCTAAACCCAACTTCTCTTATCTCCTGGAAGTTGGCTGTTGGGTTAGCTCAAACGTAAAAGTCCAGAAACTTCCTGTCCCCTGAAGAAACTTTTAGGCTTCGGTTGATTTTCCCACCAAGAAAATAAGACCCTATTGTTATCACCACAGAAAAGTTTTCACTTTCCAATCCAATTTGAGATTTTGAGAATCCTTTTGCTTGTCATTAATGGTGACCATTAAAATACGCATAAAATGGCAAGAAAAAAGAAGTGTGTTGTGACGAATTTAGTGCTCGCACATTCCCGGAATGTGCTACTTGATGCCCAGACAGTTGTTATATGCGTAAGGGTGTTTGGTCATTTCAAGCATAATCTATATTTATTAAAATAACCTTATAATATTAAGCATAATAATTCATAATAAAAGCACATAACCGGAATTCTAGATATTAGACTTATAATCTTATTAGTCATGATTACCTTTAGGACTATTATTACCTTTAGGATTACACGTTAGAAATCCTACATGATTATCTTTAAGAATCCTATTTAGTATAATTACTTTCAAGCTGGCTAATTTATATAAAATTGAACAAGTAAATATTTTTAATCATGTAATCCTATTACTTTTAGGAATATTTCTTAAAAACTCCTATTACCGATTTAATTTGAAAATGTATTATAACGTGGTATAACTAATTTGATTTGAGAATGTATTACATTGTCCAAATCCATTTAGAAAAACGAGAGCCTGTATTGCTATAAAAGCATAATACAATATTAATATATCAAAGTAGCCCTAAAATATTAAACGGAATAACTCATAGGGAAAAGACATAACTGTAATGACCTATTTTAGGACTACAATACCTTTTATGCTAATTTTTAATATTTAAGATTTTGAAATTAATAAAATTTGTCTATTAAATTCTTATTAAAAATATTTTTTATATTATATTTGAACTATTTTCCTACACAAATAATATTTTTTAATCAAATTTTTGTGTAATATGGAAAAATGCCCAATTATTAAACAACGACTAAGAAAATATTTAAGAATATAAATGTGTGAGTTAGAGAAAAAAAATGATTGGTAAGAGTCAATACCACTAATGATTCTACGAACATAAAGATTTAAACGTGAAATGTCATATAAATCTTTTACTCTTTGAAAATAAAATTATGGTGGATAAAATTATAATTAAGATTAAATATTCAAAAAAAGAGATGAACTAATATTAAGATTCGAATCAACATAGAATAAATTATTTTTGTGTTAAAATCAAATAATTAAATCTTTTTAATTAATTATTTATCAGGATAATCAAATTCAGTTATTTTTTAAATTCATCATATGAACAATATTCTTATTCAATTTAAAAAATATCTTAGGGTACTTAAAAAGATCGTTGGAGATTTTAAAAAATAGAACACAAAGTAAAAATATTAGTATATTATTAAGAACCAAAATATACAAGTGTCGGATGAAGTATAATCAAAGCTAAATCCTAAATAAGAATAAGTTTATAAGACTATATTATAAAGAGTCGAATCTGGTATAACATAATTATTCTCTGTAGATGCCTCCGGCGAAATCAAAATAATATTTCTATGTCATGCATTACTTGCAAATATTATATCAAAAGGCATGACATTGTTATCAATAATAGCAAGTATTGTACCAACAACGATTTTATCGTGAGGCCAACCACTTTAGATTTGATGTACCTCTTCAAATAACTTAAATAACCATCACAAATATATCAAAGCAGAGCAATAGTGCTAAATTTATGTGATGAAATACTTATGGCTAAGTGTCAAGCGATCGAAATAATTGCCCGAGTTCTAGAGATTTATTGGATATTAATGAACTCTTTGGTGGCAAGATAAATGGTTTGCAAGGTGATTTCTGTCGAGTACTACTGTAAAAGCTAGCTTGCCAAAGTTATACTTCTGGCCTTAAATGAAAAATATTCAACTGACAAGAAATATAAAGTAATGACAGATTCAACATTCAATGTCTTGTTGCTTCGTGTCGGAAACGAAGAAGAGCATCCAATAAAAGATGATTTCGTTTTTCCTAAACACTTAGTTATCAACCTCAATAGTAAAAGTAGTGCATTTAATAAGAGAAATATTTCTATCATTGGATTAAAATGCAATTTGTATAAATAACATGATAAAATTAAAAAGATATCTTAGCTAGCAAAAATGATTATGTTGATCAACTAAATAAAAGATGGATTGCGAAATTTTATAGTAAAAACGAAATGTTTTTCAATTTTTGACTCAGTAAAAAATGATACCAATAATTAATACCAAGAAGAATACTTAAATACTTTAATACCAAATGACCTTCTACCGTACATGTTTGTTGTCAAGTTTATTATTTCTTACGTATGTTAGTGTCACCGTATATATGATAGACTAAGTTAAAATTGATCTTCATTGTATATAAGTTGATTTTGAATAAAAATATGCACGTCATGCTACTAAAAAACTTAGATACATCGAATAGCTTATGTAATAGCACACATATGGTATATATAAGTTTTGACAATAACGTCATACATGCAAAATTAAATACTGATCAATGTGCTTCTAAGTATATTCTTATCCCTGAATTCAACTTTCGTCTTCCGAAACTAAGGAATATCCTTTTAAATTTATATAAATATAACTTTTAGAATGTTTATATTTTACAATTATAATAAATAAAGCACAAGGACAAACATCCTAAATATTGGACTATATTTACCGCAATATATTTTCTTGCACGAATAACTGTGTGTTGCACTTTCAAGAGGGATATTAAGATAGACAACAAGAGTTATGGTTAAGACAGAGTAACCAAAGCATTAGGAGGAAACATACACACACAAAAATATTGTCCACAAAGAAGTGTTCGTTAAAATATCATCACATTAAATACGTTTAAACTATAATACATAATTATCTATCTAACATGACAAAATTGATCATTTGTGTAAGTTTTGATGATGTCCTTTTATTTTAAATTCATGTATTATGCTAATGTAATAATATCTTCCGACATTTAGATGATTGTTGTATTATTATAAATAATTTTTATTATTATTTAAATTTTATTGTTCCTTCCTATAAATAAATATTTAAATCGTTACGTGTCATTATTAACGTGCAATACACGTTTATATATATTAATAAGTACAAAATTAGAGATCTCACGTTAGTACTATATTTTATTAATTGCTGTATTATTCTGTAGATGGAGTTTGACGTGTGAATGGATAATGGAGCTGACTAAAGGCGCATTTGGTTCCATTATAAGGGACTACGCAAATGTGTGAATCATGCCATTTCTTCGTCTTCTTTTTTTTTTTTGTTTTTTTGTGGTATACGTATCATGCCAATTCATGCTTCGTTTGGTAGAATTTCTTTTTTCGGGGGAATTTATAAGATTTTAAAAAAAAATCACCGTTTCACTTAAGTTAAAGTCAAAATGTCGTTTTGAGATGACATAATAGTGAAGAGAGATCATAATTTGATCTAAGTATGAAAAAACATGGTCTTATATAGTTAGTGAGATTAATTTAAATGTATAAACATGATCAATAAATATTTATATAATCACTTTTAACTTATTTGAGATTGAAACGTAATTATTATGGCTGTATCATGTGTTTAAGTCCAAGTAATCTAACCACTGAAGCATTTATATATTAGTTATCAAATTAAGGTGAATATATTAGGATAAAAGTCTTGAATTCATGTTAAATCGAAGTGTAGGTTTGTATCCAATTTATATATTGATAGTTTTACAACTAGTGTGTACTAAAGGGTGTCATTTTGTTCACATTATTACATATCTTTTTTTACCTAGTTATTTATTATTATTATTATGACGTAGTTAAGTTTAACATATACTTTGTTAATTGTGGAAAAACATTATTCGTGAGATCTGAATATATGTCAACTACACTAGTACCTTATTTTGAACAATGCTCCCCCTTTTTTTGTCTTCATTTTTATGTTTGGTCCAAACCAATTTTTTTTGTTTGGTAGTCCTAATTTTCAATTTCGAGCAATTATTTATTAAGCCAAAACATAATGTTATTATGAAATCCGACGTCTAATCAAGAGAAATAACAAGTATATGGGGTTATTGTGGTTGGTAGTCCAAACCAAATTTTATGCTTGGTAGTCCTAACTTTCAGTTTAAGCAACTACTGATTAAGTCAAAACTTGGGGTCGTTTGGCAGGAATACAAGTTTATTAAGTGTTTGGGATAATTTTTTATTAAGTGTTTGGTTCATTGTATTAAAAATTAGTTATGCAATGTATAATCTAAGCTTATGTTTGGTTTAAAACTGTACTAAATTTTTTTTACAATTATACTCTTGAATATTCTTCTTTCTGTATATAAAGAAATTTAGGAAAAGGATTTGAGGGGCGGTTTAGTAATTTTAGGGTCTTATCTAGGTATAGTTAATGCAGAGATTAGTAATTCCGTAGTTTCCTTGGTATTAACTAAGCCCTCCTATGAGATCTAAGTAATCCATGTATTAAGTATGCATAAATTGAATCGAGCAATCAAATATTATATTGGACGGATTAAATTTTTATATAAGAATTATTTTACTTAATACAGCCTACCAAACGACCCCTTAATGTCATGTTTTCATTATATCTCTTACTCTAACAAACCTGGGGCTTTTAATTATAGGTGACAAATGGGTTTTAAAATTGAGTTGGGGTAACTCTAGTTTTTTTAATTGAGTAAGGGTGATAAATTTTGGATTAGTGATTAGGGAGGTTTGACTCACCCCAAAGTTATATTTTTAACACTTTAGCCCAAAGCTTTATTTTTTATATTTTAAACTCAAGTTTTATTTTTAACACTTTGACCCAACCCGTATAAACCCTACTGGAGGAAAAACGCGCCAAATATAATTAAAAGCCCCTGCGCCGTTTCCACCATTTTTGCCTCTTCTTTTTTGCTTCGTTTCTTCTTCTTGTTGCTGCTTCTTCTTGCTTCTTCTTCTTATTCTGCTGCTCTTTCTTCTTCTTCATCTTCTGCGTCTTCTTATTCTTGTTCTTCTTGACTGGTTTTTGCTCAAGAAAGAAAAAAACAAGACCACCCGATTTTGTAATTTTGTTGACTGGATTTCATTCGTGTAGCAGTGGGAATTACTTCATAACTCATTCCATTGTTCTTCTTTCTTTCTTCTTCTTCTTGTTCTTCTTCTTCGTCCGCCATTATTGCTCAAGAAAGAAAAAAACGTGATCACCCGATTTTGTAATTTTTTTACTGGATTTTGTTGGTGCAGCACTGGCAATTACTTGGGAGTGGTTTTCGTCATTTGGTAAGTATCACAATGCTGTTTTATTTCGATTTTTCACCTGAGTATAAATCTACTGATTTTGCAACAACTTACAGTAGCTGTTGTAGTTGTTGCAACGTGTAATGTGGTTGTTGCAACTTCTACAACAGATTATGAAGTTGTTGGAGTCAGCTTCAGTTTTTGTCTGAAACAGAACCCAAAAAACTGAAGCCATGTCCAACAAATTATTGACTTGCTGCAACAAGTGTACTACTTGTTGAAACAAGTAATACACTTGTTGCAACAACTCGACAATCTGTTGGACATCTTCAACAGTCTGAAACATTACCCCAAAAAAACTAAAGCTGATTCCAACAGATTAGTGAGTTGTTGCAACAAGTTTACTACTTGTTGCAACAAGTAATACACTTGTTGAAACAACTCGACAATCTGTTAGACATCTTCAACAGTCTGAAACATTACCCCAAAAAAACTAAAGTTGATTCCAACAGATTAGTGAGTTGTTGCAACAATTTTATTACATATTGCAACAAGTAGTCTACTGGTTCCAACAAGTTAATAATCTGTTGGAACAAGTGCTGCAGCTGTTTCATTTTGTTATAGATTGGTATGTACTCTCATGACCAATTTTTTGTTAAACAAAATATCTTCAGGTACCTTGAACACCACTAATGGAGGACTCAATAACAATAGGGGTTGATTGCCATGGTGAATGGATCGAGAAGAATAATCGATATATTTGGCGATAGAAGGGTAGCGACACGTTAGAGACGATAGCGATGACTGTCCAAAGAGATGTTATGTTCGATGATTTTGTGAACCTAATCATCACCTATTGCGAATTAACTTGTGAACCAAAAGATCTTGCCATCACTTACATGCACAGCTCTTTTGAGAATCAGAGGGTCTTGCCATTTAAGATAACTGATCAGGTTCGTTTGCGTACTTATTTGAATGATGTAGCTAGGCACATTTTAAGGGTATACGTTATTGGAAGCCGGTAGAGAACCACAATTTATCTCAAGACCAACAAGATGTGTTAAATGATGAATTAGATGGGGTGGATGCGAACATCCCAGATAATGGAAGTGGGACTGACCCGATCCCTATACCTGAAGTTGCGAGCAATACAGTGGGCACTACACAATCAATGCAGTCTAGCCATGTTCAAGATGATGAAACAGGTTTTTATAAAGGAATGTCATTCAAGAACAAGGAAGAACTAGCCACTTGGTTGAAACTTTCTTGCTTGAAGAAAGATTTTAGAATCAAGAAGGTGATTAATTCGCGTACTGTGTATTGCTTCAGATGTGTACAACCAGAGTGCAAGTGGTGGCTGAAGGCTGTGAAGCTTTTAAGTTTTGACAGATTTTGTATCAGAACCTACATAAAGCATCATACATGTGGTTCTGAGCACATTACGAGCCATAATCCACACGCTACTGCGAAAGTTACTGGTGAATACTTCAAAGATAAGTTTTCTTACGGTAAAGGCCCGTCTACAAAAGATATGAGGCAATCAATCCGTACAGATTTGGGTTGTAAGGTAAGTTGGAAGGTCTGAAAGGGCATGGAGATTGCAAAGGCTTTGACAAGGGGGACACATGAGCACGGGTATCCGGTGCTTGATGCGTACCGTTATATGCTTCGTTCTGCAAATCCAGGAAGTAAGACGACATTGAAGGTCGATGAAAATGGGAAGTTCATGTACTTTTTTGTAGCCTATAACGCTTGGATTCTTGATTTTGCGCAAATGAAAAAAGTCATAGCTGTCGACGGGACATTCTTGAGGAGCAAGTACGGAGGAGTGTTGGTGTCAGCAGTCGCACAAGATGCGGAGAATCATATTTTTCCAGTGGCATTTTGTGTAGTGGAAAAGGAGTGTGATGATTCGTACAAATATTTTTTTGAACAAATGAGAAGCTATATAGAGGACACCCCTGAGTTGTGCATAATTTCTGACAGGTATCCAAGTATCAAAAAGGCGGTTTCAATTGTCTTCCCTACATGTCATTATGGTTTTTGCATGAGGCACCTAGGGGAAAATCTGAGAACCACCTTTCACAATGGCGCGGTCGTATCTCAATTTTATAAAGCAGCAAAAGCATACAATATTGATGTCTTCAATGACCATTTCAATCGAATCAGAGATTTGGTTCCTGGGGCTGCCGAACATCTTGAACGCGCTGGATTCCACAGATGGAGCAGGGCATTCTGCCCCGGGAATAGGTATTTGCACATTTCTGTACTTGTTGTGAATTTTTTACACAGCTGAGCCTCAGCCACATGTTCCAACACTAATATATACTTATTTGTCAGGTATAATTTTATAACGACAAACACTGCTGAGTCGGCGAACTCAATGTTCAATGTTGAAAGAGAATTTCCCATTACTGCTCTATTTGATTCCATAAACAGGAGGTTTACTGAGAAATTTCATGAGAGGCGTATGGAGTTCATCGACTCACCAACCATCTTTGTTCCCTCAATGGAAAAAAAAAATATCAAAATTTATCAACTTGGGTAATAAGTTATTGGCCAATCAAATTGCCAACTACAAGTTCAGCGTCATCGGCCACGGTTCAGTTGCAACAGTCGATCTGCAAAGAAGATCTTGTACTTGTAGATTTTTTGACCTGGACAAAATACCTTGCCCACATGCTATGGCAGCGCTTCGAGTCCAATATGGTGAAGACTTTGGAAGGCGGATTTATGACTACTCATCTCCGTATTACAAGGTGGAGAATTATGTAATCGTATACTGTGAGGAAATGAGTCCCGTGCCTTCTGAAGAATCCTGTGAAGTTCCTATGGAGATTTTAGAGAGAGAAATACCTCCCCCACATGTTGATCCGAGCAAACAGAGAAGAAGACGGACAAAGAGGAGGCGTGGAATCGGGGAACCACTTGCAACGAGGAAAAATAAATGCTCCATATGCAAAACAGGTGGCCATAAAAGAACTACATGCCCAAAACGAATTGTTCCATAGTTGTTAAATTTGCAATATCTTGTAATAATAATTACTATTGTCTGTGTTTGTGAAATTGGATTTTATGACATTTTTATGTTGTTTCTGTTAGTAAAATTGGTTTAAATGATATGTTGCTCGAATTCTTGCTCAAATCACCAACGTATGTTATGTGGTTTTGCAATTTTTGAACAGTTTCCAACAAGTAATAATTCTGTTGCAACAGCTGTGTCACTTATTGGGATTTTGCCAACCAGTAATCGGAGCTTTTGCAGCAACAAACTTAACTTGGTTTTCCAACAAGTGACATGACTATAGTGTTTTGAGTTTTCCCTCACAAATGGAATGAGTTGTTGCAGAAACTCCTTCACTTGTTTCATCCAACAAGTGATATGACTTGTTCAACAGCTATGTTACCTGATGCAACGGATTATGTACATGTTGAAACAGGTTATGTTATTGCTTCAGCAAATTATGTACTAGTTGCAACAGGTTATGAAACTGCTTCAACAGGTTATGCAATTGCTTCAACAGATTATGTACTCGTTGCAACAGGTTATGCAACCGCTGAAACGGATCATGAAATTGCTGCAACAACTACGATATAAATCACATATGTTTAGATATTAACAGAGGGAACCAATGATATTTAGTGTTAAAAAAAGAGATTCAATGATATTTAGTATCAATATATTTATCTACTGACATCCTTAATGGATTAAACGGTAATTTCAGTATGTATGATCAACAAAGCGTATACTGAGTAACTCCAAGCGATCGTTGGAGTAATTTGACGAGATCTACTTGCTTATCCCATATTTAGGTGTAAACAAACTCCTCCAATGATACTTATTGTATACTAAATGTTCCTAATTTAAACAAGTTACTCACCTGTTTCAACAGATATTTGACTTGTTGAAACATATTTAATATTTGTTGCAACAACTAATAAATCCGTTTCAACAAATTATAAACTTGTTGTAACAGATGTGTCAGTTGTTGCAATTTCTTCAACAACTGGAAGATTTGTTGAAACAACTAAATCATCTGTTGCCACAGATCATAAACTTGTTGCAACAAATTATCAACTTGTTGAAACTTCTTCAATAACTGACCCATATGTTTAAACTGCTGGAACTACTGAACATAATGTCTTGAACACAACTTAAATAATGAACACCTCATATATACTTACCAAAATGTCTTAGAAAAGTACTGAACACCTAATATATACTTAAATTACACAATGTCATAAAAAACGCATAAATAATAAATTGTTTATCAACTCATCTTAGGGCTCCAACACCTTT
>MCJB01036317.1:0-61746 GCA_002018475.1 Nicotiana obtusifolia
CTTGTGATTTGTGTGATGACAATTGAAATGGGAGCGGGTGGTACGCCTACCACAAAATGTAAGGAAATGGGGTCGAGTTGCACGCCTGCAACAGGATATATATATATATATATATATAATGAAAAGGGGTCGGGTGGTACGCCTACCACAGAAATGAAATGAAAAGGGGTCGAGTTGCACGCCTGCAACAAGATAATGAAATGGGAGCGGGTGGTACGCCTACCACAGGAAAAATAAGGAAATGGGGTCGAGTTACACGCCTGCAACAAGATTATAAGGAAATGGGGTCGAGTTGCACGCCTGCAACAAGATGGAAACTGAAAGTGCAAATTGTCTGTATCTCTTTTACTTGTGTTAGAAATTAATTGTAGTTTTTCCTTATATTTCTTTGATGATTTGTTTCATCTGTTACTCCGAAACATGTTTCCCTTCCCCATAGTTGATTGTTTATTTGCTTCTATCTTTTTTCTTTTGATATATATGTGTATATATATATATATATGTATATATAACTGCACAGGCTTATCTGGAGTCTGGTCCTAGCCTCGTCACTACCTCGCCGGGGTTAGGCCAGGCACTTACCAGCACATGGGGTCGGTTGTGCTGATACTACACTCTGCACTCTTTTGTGCAGATCCCAGTACCTCAGGTTTTGGACTGTAAGGAGCTTCCAGCTTCTGATTATCAGGTGACCCAAGGTAGTCCTGCAGGCGTTCGCGGACCTTGGAGTCTCCCGCTTTCTATTTTATCTGTTTTTTTTTTGTAGTCCCAGTAACTGTATTTTGTTATTTCTTTCAGACCCTTATTTGTAGTAAATCTTAGACAGTCTGTGAAACTGTGACACTAAATCTTGGGTAGTTGTTAAGGAGATTGTATTGGCGATGTTTAAAGGCTTGAAATTTTATACGTTATGCTCATCTATTTATAATGTTATTAACTGTTGATTTTAAGTTGCTTTGATTTTGAGTGGAATAGTAGTTAATGATTCGGTTAATTGGCTTGCCTAGCATTCACTAGTAGGCGCCATCACGGCTCCCGAGGGTGGGAATTCCGGGCCGTGACAGGAGAATTTAGCATATTGTTTCTTCTCCTTCAAAGTCTGGAACACGATCCTCAAATACTGCTCATGAACCTCCCAGCTATGAGAATACACCCATATATCATCAATGAAAACTATAATGAAAGAATCCAGATAAGGCTGAAATACGTTGTTCATCACGTGCATGAATATTACTGGGGTATTGGTAAGTCCAAAATGGGTCTTGATAATAGTCTTCGTAAAATATGAAGTCCTGATCTTCAACTAATGGTATCCCCATCTCAAGTCAATCTTCGAGAATACCTTAACACCCAGAAGCTGATCCAACAAATTATCAATACGCGGTAGTGGATAATTATTCTTGATAATAACCTTGTTCTGTTGCCTGTAATCAATGCACATCCTTATAGATCCATCTTTCTTCTTTACAAAAAAAACTAGGGACTTAAGGTAAAACACTTAGTCGGATGAAACCCTTTTCAAGCAACTTTTGAAGTTGTTCCTTTAACTCCTTCAACTCTGCTGGTGCCATGCGATATGCTGGAATAGAGATGGGTTGAGTACCCGACAGTCGATTAATACTAAAATTAATATCCCTATCAGGTGGCATGCCCGGTAGTCTGTTGGAAACATATATGGGAACTCTCTCACTACCAGAACTGACTTAACGGTAGGAGTATCAACACTAACATCCCGCATAAAGGCTAACTATGCCAAGAACCCTTCTTAACCATCCGTTGTGCCATCAAAAAAGACACCACCCTAGTAGAAACATGATCTGAGGAGTCTCTCCACACCAACTTTGGCAACCCCGGTATAGCCAACATCACGGTCTTAGCATGACAATCAAGAATAGCGTGATATGGTGACAACCAAATCATGCCTAGAATCACATCAAATCTACCATGATGAGCAATAAGAGATCAACTTTAGTCTCATAACCCCCAATAATAATCACACATGACCGATACACACAGTCCACCATAATAGAATCACCCTCCGATGTAGATACACGAACAAATATATCTAAAGAAACACGAGACATATCCAAATAACAAGCAAAGTATGTCAAATAGCACTAAAGCATCCTTGTGGCACATGAAAACAATACCTGTGATCATGGCGTCAGTAGCAACTATCTCTGGCTTGGCAGGAAATACATAGCAACGGGCCTGTCCACCACCTTATTAGCCTTCCCCTCTAGTGCGACCTCACCTCATATGACTTCCACCCTGAGCTGACTGAGCAGGTGGTGTGGCAACTGATGTGGGAGTCATAGTCTGGTCTCCTTGCTGCACTGGGCCACTATGAAAACGGGAGCAATACCTCCTCATATGTGCCAACTCTTCACACTCATAGCAGCCTCGAACTGGGAATTACTGTGGGGCTTGAGTCGGACCCCATGAACCAGAATAACTGCTGGAATGGCCCGGGACTGACGAATCTTGAACTGATGGAGTGCGATAAAAGCTCTGAGCTGGGATTGCACTGAATGAAGAGTATACTGAAGCTCCTTGGCTAGGTGGTGGTGAATGATAAACTAGTCTGCTAGACTGGCCCCTCACTAGCCAACGTCTGCCTCCTGACGAGGCACCACTGAATCCTCAAAAATGACGAGGCCTCTTGTTAGAGATCGTCTCCTTGAACGTAACCCCTAATGCGCTCGATCCTCCTGGCGATTTCCATAACTCGAGTAAAAGAAATATCATCCTCGATCTTTATGGCCATCTGTAGCCTGATACCGTATGTAAGGCCATCTATAAACCTCCGCACCATCTCCCTCTCAGTAGGGAACATGATAGGTACATGGTGTGATAAAGCTACCAATCCGGTCTCATATTAAGTAACGGTCATGATGCCCTACTAAAGGCGCTCAAACTGACTGCGGAAGTCCTCTCTCTAAGTGAAGGAAATGAACTTTTCTAATAACAACAGTGAGAATTGAGCCTAGGTGAGAGGAGGTGAACCTGCTGGCCTGCCTCGAACATACACCTACCACCACCTCTTGGCAGCACCATGCATCTGAAACATTATGAAATCAACTCTGTTGGTCTCCACTATACCCATATTGCGTAATATCTCATGAAAACAATCTAAGAAATCATAGGGGTCCTAAGAAGGTGTACCACCAAAGTGAGGGGGACATAACTTGGTAAACTTGTTCAACCTCTTTAGCCCTTCAACTGACATCGCGTGTCTCTCTCCTAGCTGTGTAGCAATTACAGGATGAACTGTCCCAGCTGGAAGAACTGCTGGGGTCTGATACCCGTGAGCTATCTGCTCTGGAGTGTGAGTAGCGGGAGTCGAGGCTCCTCCCCAAGATTGAGAAACGGCTGGTCCTACATGAAATACACTGCCTGGTTCCTCACTCTCCATAAGACCAACCAAACGGACTAGGGCATCCTGGAGAACTAGGTAGCGATGAACCCCTCTGGACCTAAGTTGGTCCTACTAGCTCGGTCAAAAAAGGGATCTCCTCCTCCTACTCTATTTGAGGCTCAACAGCTGGTGGTGCTGCGCGTGCTTCAGCTCATTCACAAATATAAAAAATTATACATGCTTTTTAAATATAATAGTCAAAGCCCAATCTTGACACCGAAATTACTAAAAAATGTGTTTATCAAAGAAACTGTAATTTTCAAACTTTCAATAATAGGTAAGATATTTCGTTTATTATCTAGCATGAGGAAAAATACATGTCTATGCCAACATGTCAAATATACAAGTCAAGTCAATTACACCACAATAAAGCCATCAGGTATACTCACACTCAGCACGCTCGCGGTGCCAGGCACAAATGCCTATCACCATCACACACACAACCACACTCAGTAATGTATAGGTTCCTCGCACAAATTTCCCTCACCAAAGCACATATATGGCTCCGTGCCTACGCTCACTGGGAATACCAACATCGGAGAGGCGGATCCTTGACTAAGCGCTAGTCGAATATAAGCCAAAAATCAATATAACAATTACGGCGTGCAATCCAATCCAAATATCAATACGTTACAGCGTACAACCCGATCCAAATCTCAATTACAATACGGCTCTATGACCCACATAAGTCATCCACTGCTCAAGTATCAATTAACCACATCTCACAGTACTCAATTTAAAAGTGTCATGCATATGGGGAATCAACAACATGTGAGAAATCATAATAAGAATGTACTGAGATAGAGATATCATATACGAATATAGCGTCATGATTGAGAGTATATCTATAATTAAGGCAAACAGCTCAAAAACAACAAGAATAGACCTATCACGTCTCAAACAAATAAGCACATAGCCTACACATGATTTCTAACATGCATCATAGCTCAAATAATCATTTAAGTATAAAAACTACGGATATAACGAGGCATAATAGAAACGCAAGTCTCATAGTAGTCTAAAGTCTACCCAAACCATGAATACCCCGGTGTACGCACACACGCCCTTCACCTAGCACGTGCGTTATTCCCAACACATCTCGAGTATCATAGTCCACATGAATAATTACCCTTAAACTAAGTTTAGATATGTTATTTACCTCAAAACGCATGAATCAATACTCCAAAAAGTCCTTCCCATGTGAATCGACCTCCGAGAGACTCAAATCTAGTCAAGTAGCTCAATATTATCAATAAAATCCATAAAAACAACCCCGAAAAATAAAGCTAAGATCCTGATTCAAATGTGCAAAGTAAACCCAAAAGGTCAACCCTAGGTCCGCATCCCAGAACCCTACAAAACTCACAAATACCGAACACCTACTCCAATATGATTCCAAATATATGTGTTCTATCCAAATCCAACTTGAATTTGACCTTCAAATCATCAATTTTCATTCTCCAAAATCATAGTCAAAAACTCCCAAATTCCACCTTTAATTCACATAAACAAGATGTAATAATCTATGGGTAATCAATGTCTAACATCAAAATCAAGAAAAGATTACTTAAGCCCTTCAATTTTAGTGAAATCCTCTCTAACAATCACCTCTAACCGAGCTCCACAATTCCAAATAATGAAAAATAAACAAACCCTCAAAAATATATAGTCTACCTAGTGATTCAACATTTGCGATCTAAATTACCGCATCCACGGTCAAAATCTCGCATCTGTGAATCCCACTAAACCCGACCAACCGCAGCTACAATCAACACACCGCACTTGCGCACCCGCATCTGTTGTTCCATCATCGTAGATTCGGCCTCGATTCTGCGCCCATCCTTCCGCATCTACGGCGCCTGACTCCTCCAGCCCATATCCGCTTCTGTGGCTCCACGCTCACATTTGCGGACTCGCATATGCGACCACAACTTTGCAAATGCGGAAACATCAGAACTCAAAAATCTTCAGCCATGCCAACTTAATCCAAAAAGATCCGAAACTCATCTGAAATACACTCGAGGCTCCTTACACCCCGTCCAATAACACCAACCAATCACAAAACACAATACGGATCTACTCGAGGCCTCAAATTACACTAAAAATATCAAAACTACGGGTCGCACCTTAATTCAAGCCTAAGGTGACTAATGAACTTCCAACTTCCAAAACTCATGTCGAACCACATCAAATCAAATCAGAATGACCTCAAATATTGCATACAAGTCTCAAATGACACAACAGACCTAATCCAACTCTCGGAATCATAATCTGAACCTGATAACAATAAAGTCAACTTCCGGTCAAACCTATGAACCTTCCAAACTTTTAACTTTTTAACTTTCACTAAAAAGAACCAAATCAACCTACGGAATTCCAAATCCAAATCCAGACATACTCCTAAGTTCAAAATCACCAAACAAACCTATTGGAACCATCAAAATACCATTTCGGGGTCGTCTCCACAAAAGTCAAACTCCGATCAACTCTCACAATTTAAACCTCCAACCAAGGGACTAAGTGTCACAATTCAATCCAAAATTTTCTCGAAATCAAATAAATTGCCCCCGCAAGTCATATAGCGTGTAAAGTTGAAATGGACTAATATACTCAAAATGACCGGCCGAATCGTTACACTTTTAAGTCATTCTTCACTCACAAAATAATAGGAATCTACATTTTTGCCAAGAAAAGTACCGTAAAGTGCAGAAAAACAAGCTAAAGTAATAACTTAATGCAAAGGCTAAATGGAATGAAGCTCAGGAACTATAAGAAGAACAACAACATAAATCCGCGCTGATTCTCAGCTCTTTAACCCCAGAAATAATAAGAAAATTTGAAGCCAAAAACTTTAGAACCTTTGAAGAAAACACAGATTTGTAGCCTCATCAGAGCATCATTTTCTAAATCTTACTTCACACTATTTTTCTCAGAAAATTTTCTCCTCCCTTGAATTTTAACTCTGGTTTTTAGCTTCTTCTTTCTGTCAAAATTCCAAGAAAATTATCTTCAAGTTTCTCTCAGATGGTATTAAGAGTCTGCCCTTAATGTGAAGAGAGGTGGACTTATATAGGATTCAAAATAAGGGTTACCTCATCTCTCTCTTTTCCCCTACCTATCATTCGTCACTGCTTCATCTGAATTAGACCTAAATTAGTTTTGATACTTATTGAGTATATATTGGTTTTGTATTCAAACTACACAGCTATATTTTTATTTGCCGACCGTGTTGTTGGTCCTAACAATACTCAAGAGGGAGCCTAACAGTATTATGACTTAGATGCTCGTAACTTTATACTAAAGGGTCATTTAGATTCCCTTTAGTATAAAGGTAACATGTTCAATTCTATATTATGAAGGCACAATTCTATATTATGACTCAGTTGTATTTTTATCTTAGATGCTCGTAACTTTATACTACTAGATTTTGAGATATTGTTATAGTATTTTTCACTTTGGGTGGATGTTGTAAGACTTATTATACCTTATTTATTTATGTCATAACAATATTTTATCCTGTATTTAACATGTTTGTGATTAGTTTTGGATGTTAGCTTACCTAATAAGTTGAGGTTAGGTACTATCACGATCATTAGTGGGATCTGAGTACATGATAAACAAAAAATAAAGGTGCATATAAAATTTTGTGTCTCACATAAATACAGTTAAATGCTCGCCACTGACCAAGCGCCTTCAAAGAGCTGCAGTATTGAGGCTTAAAGCAAGTATAGCGCCTTAAGTGAGCTGAAAAAGTGCAGAATCTTGTTACATCAATAGTATTGAAGGCGCTAGGTACTAGATACGCCTTCAGTATAATGAAAAAGCAGTAGTCTGCAGAATCCTGTCAAAACAGGAGCTGGTCTGACGGCTCAAAAACTGCAACGCGCCTTCAGTGTACTTTTTTCACTGGAACTGAAGTCGCTACATCCTAATTGTGCCTTCAATATAAATACAGTTAAACTTTACGTCTCGTCTAATTTTAGATGCCATAAATGGACTATATTCAAAAACATTGTATGTAGTATCTTATGAACTTTGTGATGATATACATAGCCAGAGCACTGGTAATATGAAGTCTGAGGTCATGATAAAAATAAAATAAAAACGCATATAATATCTGAAGGCTCGAACATTGCCACACGCCTGAAGGAGTTTTGTTGCGCCTTCAGTGTAAACAAAACTTAATTTTCCATCTAATTTTAGACGTTAAAAAGCAACAATAAAGGGTCGTTTAGATTCCCGTATTTTCACCATCTGTGGTAACTAATTTTTGACACTACCATTTATTAGAATTTGGCTGCATTTCGCCACATTTTCAAGATTATCTTCGAAGAAATCCCATTAGAGTATTATCTTCTTTTTCTTGTCTTTTTTTTTTTTTTTAATTAGAAAGGTAACATGTTCAATTTTATTTTTGGTATTATAATAGTATTCAGCAAAATAAAAATGAATATATAGGCCAACAATAATAAAGCAAACACTAATTAAAATAGTACAAATTAAATGTATGCAAGAACTATTAATAAGGTAAATGTTTGACTAAAAAGTATAACTTTTGGTTCAAATAATTAAATTTATTTGATAATGGGTTAAACCTAGTAAATAATAATATTTTTATATGTGACTTCCGAAAGCATGATTAGCATCGTATAGATCTGGTAGAAAGTGATAACAGTATGCAATAACTATTCCAAAACGTATGAGCTATAACGTAGCATTTAATAACAATAAAATAACAATAAATGACATTTAAGTAAATATGAGGAGTGATTCACCCAATAAAGGATGACCTAGATGGTTGTTCCTCCTGACAATGATGAGTGACAGATAAATCCTTGAATGTTCGAATTATTCTCGTATCTTATGAAAAAGTATGAAATAATGTAGAAAAGAATCTTGATGAAAAGGTAGTGTTTGTATCTTAGTAAGAGAGAGAGAGAATCTTTTGTTAAACTATGTTCTTATAAATAACTAACACATGCCTCATATCATTGTCTCTTTTTCGATTTACATGAGACATTTTCCTAATAAACCCTAATAGTACAAGTGCAGAGAATATCCACTAGAATATTCTCTTTAATATCCTATTTCGAAAACTAACCGTTACAACTTCATCAATGGTGCTCGACTTCTTAAATATTCTAGGACAGATTTTGACCCATACAGTTAGTCCCTCCGCTTATTAAGGCCGACCTCAGGTGGCTTGATGAGCGGATTCTGTTAATTGCGGTCGAAACAATTGGACGAGCTGATCGGGTCATGATGACTGAGGGCGAGCTGGCAACGTGGCCCTTCGTAAGCCGCAAATTTTGGAGTTGTGCCGTCCATGAATCAAGGTGACGTCACGATCTCATGCGTCATCATGACGCGTATTCCCGATGCGTCGTTTCATTTTGCGTGGGTCTCCTGATTGGTCCTGCCACTTCGATTTCGATGCCAGGTAATGATGAGCCAATTTCTCGATTTTGACGCCTGAAATCTTATAAGTAGGGATGTGAGGGTGTAATCCCAAAATTTATAGATTTCCTGTATCGAAACTCTATATCTTCTTCTTCCTTTCCCATTGCTGAGGTCGAGATTACATTTCAACACCTGATGCACCTATTCGCCCCCAGCTTTTATAGGGAGACGATGCTGAACCTTCGCTACGAAGAAGGGAAATGCCTGGTGGTGAAGATGGACGACAAGGCTAACCGCCAGTTCTGGCTCAACCTTTTCTTCGTTAGAACTGAGGACGTGGTGGCCAATGTCGACGGCTTCCCTGAAGCTTGGAATTGCACTCGTAAGCGCCTCACTCCTTCGCATGTAGGTACTTGGTTTATTTTGCTTTGTTGTGGATTCTGACCTCTCGTTCTTTTCTTACGCAGCCAAGACCTAGCCTCCTCTTTTGGTCAAGGATATTTCTGGTTGGGTCGGTCGGCTCGTCCCTCACATCGTATGGATTCATGAGTGGCCAGGCTTCTTTAAGAGGTTTGGGCTAACTCCCCCCTCAACTGGTAAGTTACTCTCGTCTTTGTCCTGTTAGTTATTTCTCTTTTGTGGTTTGTTTTGGCCGACTTTCTTGTCCATTAGTACTTCCCTTAATTTTAGCTAGGGGGTCCTCGAGGAGGTCAAGGGATCCCGCACTTGCATTTCATAGGAGGAAAGTTGATGCCTCTTTGGCTCCTGCCCCTTCTATGATCGCGATTGATTCTTCTTACTCCTCGGTCCCGCCCGCTGCTACTTCAGCCTTCGGTCGCGGAGCCTTCGGCCTCTTCCTTGCACCATCTCATAGATGAGGAAGATGAGTCATTGTCAGGTGATGGGGACTTGATGCCCCGTAAGAGGAGATCGGTGGACGTTGGCGATGGGGTTACCCGGGCTGTTGGCCGATGATGGGTGATTTTACACTTTGTGAGACGGTGACTATTGTCATTGAAGATGATGTCGGCCCGGCGTCTGAGATTTTGAGGTCGCTGGAGGCTGATGAGGGTATGTCTCTCCCTTTTGCAATGACGGGAGCCGAAGGGTCGGCCACTAGGGCTTCTAACACTTCGCGGCAAGAGGAGCCATCGACTTCGCCACCAGCTGATGATTCTTCTTTGCCGGCCGATGGGAGAGGCAAAAGCGTTGCTGAAGAAGGCTACGAGATAGGTTCAGACGTTGATGTTGCTGACCTGAGGATGATGAAGGAAGGATTTACCCAGCTCGAGGTGAGGCTGGAGGGGTCTACGAGGACCATTGTGATCCCCATGGATCGTGATCTTTTGAAGAATACGGAGAACATAGTCCCTGCCCTTGGCCCTCTTTGCTTCGACATAGAGCGTGAAACCCTCAAAAAGCTGGATGATGTTACCTTGTCAAGGAGCATAGCCGGCTTTGCACTGAGGGTGAGTATTTTAGGGCTTCATCTTTTTGTCTGTCTTTTGCGTTTAGTGTTTTGCCTTTATTATGAGGGGGTTCTTATTTTTGCTTTTCTTCTTATTCTTTCTGTGACTACAGACCATGATTTTGGAGATTGAAAGTGCCCGAAGGGAGGAGAAGCATAAGAAAATATTTGAGAGGTTGAAACACAAATATTTCGTGTACTGCAGCAAATATCGGGAGTTTCGCAGGCGGTTTGATGAGGGCGACATTTGTAGGACCTTCGTGATAACTTGAAGGAGAAGGATGACGAGCTGGTGAGAGTCATCAAGAAGTGTAGTGTCCTTGAGGGGACGTTGAGAAGTAGGGAAGAAGAGCTCGAAGTCAGCAAATCCCTAGAGGCCCAATGTGGCGGCCTTCAGACGCAAGTAGTCGAACTGCGCATGCAATTGGAGGATTGCCGGCTTCAGGTGGAGGTCCTTACTGGCGAAATCATTGAGAAAGTGGGCGAGATGGAGAAATCTGAGGCGGTGCGGTTAGAGGCTCTGAATAAAGTGGAGTCCCTTGAGGTGGTGATTCGAACTCTCCGTTCAGAGCGGGAGACTGACCTAGCGACGGCCAGGCTCGAGGAAGAATGGCTCGATGAAAGGTTCGGGGAGCTGGAAAAAGAGGCCTCTGTTCTTCACGATCGAGTGGTTGCATTGGGGGCCGAGAAGGACCAATCGCTGGCACAACCGTCCTCTTCTCGTATCCTGTACTTTCCTTACGTTCCTCGAGAATTATATGAGGAATGGATTCACATCGAGGACCAATTAGATATCGTTCGAGATCTGCCTGCGACAGGGTCCGTTTCTAATGAGGTCCTTGAAGGCATTCGTGTGAAGGCCCGTGAGTATGGGTATGATTCTGCTACACTTGAGTTCGGCTATGGTGACGATGAAGGTGTGGAACGACATATGGAGGCTGCATGGTACAATACCGCATACCCGGAGGGCAAAGGCGACGGTGGCGAGGGTGTTGGTGGCCAAGGCAGTAACGAAGCATAGGATCGTGATGGTGGTGCTCAGTAATCTTTTCTTCTTCTCTTTTTTGTAAGTTTTTGTGTATTTTTGGCGGCGTCTTCATGAGCCTTTGTAAAAAATATTTTAAGTATGAGATGCCAAATTTGTTCTCTGCATCTGTTTCTTTTCCTGTGGTTTGCTTTTTGTACTTGTATATTTTTTTTTGCTTCTATTGGTTGCGTGTTGGAATGTGGCCGAGGCCGTCGACTTGTTTGGTTGTGATATTTCTTTAGATTGTGGCCGAGGGCTGGTAGGTGTTTATTCAAACGAGGTTGAACATAACTTTTCGTTTAGTGTTGCAGTCGAGGGCTAGCTATTAGTTCGAGCGAGGTCGAACACAACTTTTCGTTTAATGTTGAGGCTGAGGGCTGGCTGTTACTTCGAGCTAGTCAAACGCGACCCCAACATAGTTATGGCCGAGGGCCCATAAATGTTAGTTCGAGAAAGGTCGAACATAACTTGTATTTAATTATGACCAAGGACCGGAAGGTGTTAGTTCGAGCAAGGTGGAACATAACTTGTATTTAATTATGACCGAAGGCCGGTAGGTGTTAGTTCGAGCTAGGTCGAATGTTACCTGAATTTAATCGTGGCCGAAGGTCGGTAGGTGTTAGTTCGAACGAGATCGAATATAACCTGAATTTAATCATGGCCGAGGGCCAGTAGGTGTTAGTTCGAACAGGGTCGAACATAACCTGAATTTAAGAGAAGTGTGCTGGTAAGTGTAAAGTTTATTACCTTGGCATTGTTGTATTTGTTTCATAGTTGGAGAAATTTACAGATTTTGGGTGTTGGCTAGCGTTCCAGTCCCAGTCCCGGTCTATTTAATCCCTACCTTGGTCAATCTGGAGAGTAGTGAGAGGTCGAGCAATGAAAAAGTAACCAGGGCCTCGTCTTCGCGTACTTCGACTTGGAGTGTTCCTTTCATCGCCTCGTTAAAAACCTCCTTGAGAAAACCCAACTGAGATAAAACTCAAGTGAGGGAAAAAGAGTACGACTTGGGGGCACTTTTTATTTTAGAAGTTGAAGTATTTTAGCTGGATGATATTCCAGTTATTTGCTAGTAGCTTTCCTTCCATTATTTCTAGTTGAAATGATCCATTATTCGCTTTTGCTATAATTTTGTATGGACCGTCCCAATTTATTCCTAGCTTACCTTCCTTGGGATTTTTTCTTGCTTGGGTTTTAACTTTCAGTACCTACTCCCTGACTTTGAGCTTCCTGACTTTGCTTTCTTGTTATAATAGTGCTTTGCCTGCTATTTTTGGGCGATCATTCGTATATAAGCCATATCTCTTCGTTCATCGACTTCGTCGAGTTTTTGCCCTCGACCCTCGTCATTGCTTGTTCTGCTCTCGTGGGAGTACCTTAGACTGGGCTCTCCAACCTCAACTAGTATTACCACCTCGGTCCCATAGACCAAAGAGTAGGGCGTCTCTCATGTGCTCGTTTTTTGAGTTGTTCGGTATGCCCACAATACTTCTGGTAGGACATCCGACCATATTCCCTTCGCGTCTCAAGTTTCTTTTTCATGATATTTAGTATCGATTTGTTGGAGGACTCTACTTGCCTGTTGCCCGCGGGGTGGTACGGGGTTGAGGGTATTCTTTTGATATGCCATTTCTCAAAAAATTTAGCGGTTTTCTTTCCTTTGAATTGGGGTCCGTTGTCGTAGCTGATTTCTTTGGAAAGGCCGAACCAGCATATGATATTTTCCATATAAAAGTGATTACTTCATGTTCCCGTATTTGGGCGAAGGCTCCTATTTCCACCCACTTAGATAAATAGTAAGTTAAAACCAAAAGGAATCGTATATTACCTCGTTCTGCTGGGAGGGGCCCTATGATGTCCATTCCTCATTTGATGAATGGCCAAGGTGAGGTGACCAGGTGGAGGTGTTCGCCCCTTGGGTGAATTATTGGGGCGCACCTCTGGCATTGTTCGCATCTTTTCATGAAATCTGCGGCTTCTATTATCATGGTGGGCCAGTAATATCTCGCCTGTATGAAGCATCAAACCAGTGCTCGGTTCTTGGAATGCACCCTGCAATGCCCTTCGTGGATTTCTTCAAGGACGTGCCGAGTTTGGTTTGGGCCCAGACAATTTGCTAAAGGGCCGCCATAAGTTCTCTCGTACAGGTCGTTGTTTAGGATACTGTATCTGGCCGCTTGCATTCTCAGTTTCTTGGCTTTTTTTTATCGCCTGGGAGTGTGTCGTCCTCCAAGTATGCGATAATACGATTGCGCCAGTCCCAAGTTAAGTTAATGGTTCTTACCTCGACTTGGTCTAGCGATGAGTTAAGGAGCTGGACCATGTTTTTGTATCATGTTGTGATGCTTTTGGTGGCTGCGGTTAGTTTAGCGAGGCCATCTGCCTCGGCGTTCTGTACTTGTGGAATTTGGTCAAGCTGACATTCGTCGAATTCGGGTAGCAGCTTGCAGAGTTCAGTATGGTATTTTGAAATCTTTGTTCCTTGATTTGGAAAGTCCTTTTGAATTGGTTGACTACGAGCTGAGAATCACAGCGTAGTTTTAACCGTTATGTCCCATACTTGAGTGCTAGTCTCAAACCTACAATGAAGGCCTCAGACTCGACCTCGTTGTTAGTCATGTATGGGCACCTTATGGACTGGCGATTTACTTCGTCTGTTGGGACATCGAGTAAGAGTCTCAGTCCGAACCCCGACACGTCGGATGCGCCGTCGGTGTATAGGACCCAGAGGTCTTATGTTTGGGGGGAAGTTTGAACGGCTTCCCTTTCGACTTCAGGCATTATTTTTGCGCTGAAGTCAGTGAGCACTTGTGACTTTGTCGTCGTTCGCGGCTGGCACGTGATATCGTGCTCGCTTAGCTTGATGGCCCATTTGTCCAACCTTTCCAATAGCTTGAGTTTATGTAAAATGCTTCTTAGGGGGGAAGTCGTGAAGCCCGAGATGAGGTGACATTGAAAATATGATCTAAGCTTCCGTGAAGCTACGACTAAGGCCAAAGCCGGTTTCTCGAGGTGTGGGTACCTCATCTCGGCATCGACTAGTGTTTTGCTAATGTAATACATGGGAGATTACGTACCTTTATTTTCTCGAATTAGGACTGCGCTCACGGCTACCTTGGATACAACTAGATAAATGAGGAGACGTTCCTCTGGCTCTGTTTTGAAAGCAAGGGCGGCGACGATAGGTATGCCTTTAGTTCTCTCAAAGCTTGGATGCACTCCGAAGTCCATTGGAGGCCGCTATCTTTCTTAAGTACGCCAAAGAATTTATGGCACCTATCTGACCACCGCGAAATGAACCTTGATAGGGCGGCGATGCGGCCAGTCAACCTTTGGACCTGTTTTTTGGTGGTCAGGAGTTTGGGTATCCCCTCAATGGCTTTGATTTGGTCAGGGTTGACCTTGATCCCTCACTGTGATAAGAGAAAACCAAGAAACATTCCCGAGGCCATGCCGAACGCACACTTCTCCGGGTTCAGTTTCATTTCCTACCATCTGAGTATGTCGAAAGTTTCATTCAAGTGATTGATGTGATCTTCTCCCCTTTTGGACTTGACCAGCATGTCATCTATATATACTTCCATTCTCTTACCGAGATGATCCTTAAACATCCTCGTTACCAACCTTTGATAAGTCGCCCCCGCATTCTTTAGTCCGAAGGGCGTGACCCTGTAGCAGTACGTTCCTTGGTGGGTGATGAACATGGCTTTTTCATGATCTTCCTCTTCCATGAGAATCTCATCATAGCCAGGGTAAGCGTCCAAAAAACTTTGCAGCTCATGTTGTCGATGTGAGGCCGCGGGAACGAGTCCTTTGGACATGCTTTGTTCAAGTCTGTAAAGTCCACGCACATCCGCCATTTGCCATTCTTCCTTTTAACCATTACTACATTGGCGACCCACTTGGGGTATTTCGACTCCCTTATGGAACTGTTTTCCAGCAATTTTTCCACTTTCTCACATACTGCGTTGTTGATTGCAGAGTTGAATTTACGCTTGACCTGCCTCACCGGGGAGTGGAAGGAGTCGACGTTTAATTTGTGCATGGCGATTTCCCTTGGGATGCCCGGCATATCTGCATGGCTAAAAGCAAACAAATCCGCTTTAGCTTTTAAGAATTGATTGAATTTACCTGGTTCCTGGAGTTTGCAACCGATATAGGCCTTTTTGCAATGGTCGCATGGATCTAATTGACCGGGGTCAAGGTCTTCTATGGTCGATCCTGCGGCTTCGACTATGTCGGGCTCTTTGATGCCTTCCTTGATCTCATCATGCCTTGACCTTGACCCTGCTGATTATTATGCCTCTTTCTCCTTGTCCTTTCTTTGTTGAGTGGTCGTGCTATCTAAAGTAATGCAGTAACACTCCCAGGACGTACGCTGCTCACCTCATATGCTGAACACTCCATATGGAGTTGGAAATTTCACAACTTGGTATAAGCTGAAGGGGACAGCCTTCATGGGGTGTATCCAAGGTCGTCCTACTATGGTGTTGTACGCGATGTCTTGATCCATGATATGAAATGTCATTTCCAGAGTCACGGTGCCGGCTAACACTGGGAGTGTAATTTCTCCGTATGTTTGCTCAACTGCATTATTAAAATTAGTTAGCGTGATACAGTGCGACACTATCCTTTCTTCGAGTCTTATTTGGGTGAGCACTCGGGGATAGATAATGCACACGCCGCTCCCGTCATCTATCATAATGCGTTTAACATCAGTATCCAAAATACGAAAAGTAATAACGAGGGAATCATTAAAGAGGAAAGGTCAAACCATCGGCGTCCGACTTATCGAAGATGATACTTTCTTCGAGTTCATTGTACCACTCGCGAGTGATTGATCGCTTGAGTTTGTGGGTAGTGGTGAACTTCAAGCTGTTGATGGAAACGTCATCGCTGTTGCCGATGATCATGTTGATGGTTCGAGCTGGTGAGGGTGGTTTGGCGGTCCTTGATGTTCGTGCCTTCTGGTGAAGTTGGTTCTTCTCCTGTCGCTCAGCTCTTTAAGGTGACCTTATCGTAACATGTTTACGACTTCTTGCCTAAGGGTGATGCGATCCTCAGTTTTGTGTCCTCGTTCCTGGTGGAACTCGCAGAGAGCGTCGTACTTTCTAGTGTTCGGGTCCGATCTCATCTTTGGTGGCCACTTCACTTTGGTCCGAGTTTCTCTTAAGCATAGACTGTCTCTGTAGGTGACACACAAAACTTTTTAATAGATAATATAGGAAGCATACCTCGGCCATTCCGATGAGTTCCCGTCCTTGGTCTGGATGGACCCTCTTCGTAGTGGGGAGAGGGCTCAATGGCCACCCTAGCATATGGTTGATATCATTCCCTGTTAGATCGTGGGGTTGGATAATCATTCCCGGTCTTTGGGTTGGCCCGTTGAGGTCGTCTTCATCTGCACGGACCCCGGCACAAATAAGCATTGTGGATTTCATCCCAAGTGATTGGGGTGGGGTACTTCATCAACCCACTCAATAGTTTCCTAGTTGCTCTCTAACCATCCCTCCTCAGCCCGTTCTGAAAAGCTGCGGCCCCCATCCCTTCTGATACGTTGGGAAAAGTCATCCTTACTCGGTTGAATTGAGCGAGAAACTCCCTTAGTCCCTTTCCCAGAGACTGTTTAATAACAAATATGTCGTTTACTCTTGCCTTGGCCTTCTTGGCTCCAACGTGGGCCATTACGAACTTTTCGGTCATTTCTTCAAAGGCGAATACCAGGTTAATTACCCTCATGTGAGGGTTTCGCCAAACTTCTTCAACAAGATGGAAGACACATGTTCTTTGGCTAGGTCGTTGCCTTTTATGGCGGTGACGTAATGAGTCACGTGATCTTCAAGGTCGGTTATCCTGAGGTAGGGCGGCATATTAAAGGTTTTTGGTATAGCATGTGAGGTTGCATCATCACTGTACGGTTGTTCCGCGAACCGCCCGGCATCCCTCTTCGGCAACAGCTTGGGGGCACCAGGTATTTTGTCGACCCTTTCCTGGTGCTCTTTCATTTGACCTCGGAGTGCCTTGTTCTCATTCTCCATTTCTTCCATCCTTTTCAGAATGGCTACAAGGTTGTTGTCACATGCAATATCAATGACATTATGAGTAATACCTATCATCGGAGGAAGAGGCGGGTAGCATTGCTCGTCCGCTTGCCTTATCGTGCATGTCCTTGCATTCTCTATGGTCGTGTCCCGAGCGGGATTGTTGAGGACATTGGTTAGCGTGTCAATTAGCCATGCTTCAAGGAGCTTTTTTACAGTTGGGGACATCTCTTCCCCCATAGATGTGGAGGCTCACTTACCAAGAGATTTTTTGATGTTGCACTAAGGAGGCGGTGACCCATCTTGCCCAGGGAAGGCATTGGGCTTCACGCCTTCGTCTGCCGTTTCACAGCTTTCGTTGATGAAGTTCATGAGGTTGATTAGGAGATTACTTATTATTCTCGTCCTTTCTTCTCGGTTACCTGCTATGTTGGGATTTGTGCACACAAAGAAAGGAGATCTCGTTTTTGCTTGTTTTTTGTTTTTTACGTCAGTGACTCGTGATAGTTGCAGATCTAGAAGAAATTAAAAGCTTTAACTAGGAAATCCCCATAGACGGCGCCAAATTGTTTCACCAAAAAGTATAACTTTTAGTTCAAATAATTAAATTTATGTGATAATGGGTTAAACCTAGTTAATAATAATATTTCTAGATGTGACTTCCGAAAGCGTGATTAGCGTCAAATAGATCTGGTAGAAAAATAATAACAGTATGCAATAACTATTCCGAGAAGTATGGGTCAATGTAGCATTAAATAACAATGAGTAACTAACAAATGGCATTTAAGTAAATAGGAGATATGATTCACCTAATAAAGGATGAGCTAGATGGTTGTTCTTTCTGACAATGATGAGTGACAGACAAATCCTTGAATGTTCGAATTATTCTCGGATCTAATGAAAAAGTATGGAATAACATAGATAAGAATCTTGATGGAAAGGTAATGTTTGTATCATAGTAAGAGAGAGAGAATCTTTTGTCAAAGTTTGTTCTTACAAATGAGTATCACATGCCTCATATCATTGTCTCTTTTTCTATTTATATGAGACAGTTTCCTAATAAACCCTAATAGTACAACTGTGGAGAATACCCACTAGAATATTCTCTTTAATATCCTATTTCGAAAACTAGCCGTTATAGCTTCATCAACGGTGCTCGACCTCGACCATTATTGACATCTCGACCACGGCTCTCATCGACTCTTTGACTATGGGTCTCGCTGCTTCCTGGTCTACCTCGACTAGCGATGGTTCGAGAGTTCTTTCTTTAGCATTATTGTTACACCTCGTGTGTTCGTGCATTTTCGTATCGTAAGGTTGCTAACAAGGTAAGAAGGTATTTTTTTTTTTGAGGTATTTAAATAGGATGATATTCATGCGTTAAGTTTTTAAGTCAAATGAGTTGTGACACGGAAGTTGAAAAAAAAAAGTTTGTCGCAAGTTACGCTTGTAAATTTCACTGAAATTTGGGTCAAATGTGAAAGAGCTTTTCTCTCAATATACTTGGAGTTATGGGGTGATCCACCTATCAAATTGAAGATCTATGAGTCTAGTTTCTAATGCATTAAACCTTTTCTCGATACGATCTCCGAGTTGGGAGATATTCGCGTTTTCGCGAGACTGCTCCAAATAGCTCTCTACGGGGTCCACATATATCGGCCAAGACTTGGGGATTTATAAAAAATACCCCAACCCCGATTTTTAATCAGTATTTCCAGAATTTACAGAGCTTAGAAACCCTAAGAAATTCCTCTCAAAATTCTCCCATGATCCAAGACCAAAACAAAGGGCAATCAACACAAATCAAGTGTCCGGAATCCCGTGGCGCTAGTAAGTTTCTTGTTCTTCTTGTTCTTGCTGATTTTTCTGTTGTTCCAGCTCGTGTGGGAGGTTGTTTAAAGTTGCTTATGTTCTGAAAAACACTCCCTCACGTTTTAATATCAACCCTAGGTGATTTCAAGTCTTCTAAAGCGATTCTAGTACCGAAAAACGCTAATTGATTACTAGTTTCGCTTCCTTGTTTTTGTGGCAGCATTTGGGGGCTATTTCGTGGCTAATTAAGGTTAAACTGGAGTTTTTCTTTCTGTTTGAAGGTAAGGAACCTCTTACCCTACATGTATTTAAGATTATCCAAGTTATGGCTTGGTTGTTGAAGATAGAACTTGTGAGATATACATCGAAAGGCTTGTTAGTAATGTTATTGGTTGGTGAACTGTTTTGTGTTGCTGTTGAGCTGTTTTATGTATTTTTAGCATGTTTCTTGGAGTTATGTTGGTATGGATAGGATTGCACTGATGAGGGGGAGTAGGAAAGTAAAAATTTTGTAGTGCTTTGCGGGAAAATTGAGCTACAAAAGAGCTTACAAACTTATGCCCGCGAGTTGCTTGCTTAAATGTCTAAGTGAAGACTCTCATGAGCTATGAGTTTGATTTGATCTCAAATAGTTCATTTTGTGTAGGTAGCCATTCATAAGGTGTTCAAAGACCCGGAAGACGCGTATATCTCTATCAACGAGGTATGTAGGGTCCTTCTTTATATTTTTTGGCATGACTAAAATTGAATGAACGGTTATTGGATTGTTTCATCAAATTCGAACTGCTCCACTCCAAATTGATAAATATGATTAAATTTACCCTTTTCACATGAATGACTCATATCGAAGAAGATTTAAGTATTCTCATCCTTCCTTGTTCATCACTCAAAGAGAAATAAAATTCTTTTGTTCGTTCTTTTTCCGACGTCCATATTGATCATGGTTATTGATAGCTTGAACATGATGTCTACTTCAAATAAATCCGTACTACGTAACTTCCATGTTTCTTGTGCTGGTTGTCTCATGGTTGGAAACCAAATGACGTAGGAACAATAAAATTAGTCGAATGATAACGACAATAGGTCACTTCGACTCTTGTCATGATATCTCTTCTGAGGTCGGTCTTGCATTGCACTTATGTATATATATATGTGTGTTTATTTTCATTACCGAGCCGCGCTATAGTCGGCCGGGTAGGCACTTATATGTGCACCTAGACATGTTTCTTCTTTACCGAGCCGTGTTGTAGGCGGCCGGGTTTAGGCACGTAGCTGTGCATTGCCACTGATCAGTTGGGCAGAAATGATGTTGTGATGATGAGCTCACCCCACAGAGGGATTTATTATTATTGTTATATGATATAATATATATATATACCTCCACAGTGAGGATGATTTTACGAGCACGCATTTACATTTATGTTGTGGATATGGTCGCCCTCAGTGGCTTTGAACAGAGTTTCAGGTTATTTGTAAATCTCTTCTCATATTATTTACCTTACTTGTGCTTGTCCTTGCCGCCCTACATATTCAGTACATATTTCGTACTGACGCCTTTTGTGCGCTGTGTTCATGCCCACAGGTGCTGATAGACAGGCCGGCGTGCCTCCGCAGTAGGACACTAAGATCCGCGGTTGAGTGTCGCACTCCACTTCTTCGGAGTTGCTGGTAGTGAGTCTATAGGTACAAATGCATATGTATATGTATTGTTTTGGGTATGTCGGGCCCCATCCCGACTTGTTGATATTGTGTTGCTCTTTTAGAGGCTTGCAGACCAGTTGTCAGTGTATATATGTTTTGCATGGCCTTGTCGGCCCCCTGTACAATTGGCATGACTATATAGTCTTGTTGGGCTTATATATATATATATATATATAAGTTGTTGTTGGGTTCTTGTTAGTGTCATATTACATGTCACAGATACTATTGTTGGTTCGCTCAGGCCTTCGGGTGCCGAGTGCCGGCCACGCCCCCAAAAGTTGGGGTGTGACAGTTATCATCTGCTCGGACTTCTGCACAATAGGAATTATGGATTTCATCCCAAGTAGTTAGAGGGTACTTTATCAATCGGCTCAGTAACTTTATGGTCGCTTTTGAACCCTCTCTGCTCAACCTGTTCTGAAAGGTTGGGATTGCTATCCCTTCAGATACATTTGGTAAGGACATCCTTACCCTAATGAATCGAGCGAGGAAGACCCATATTCCCTCTCCTAGGGATTGCTTGATGGTGAAGATGTCGTTTACTCTTGTTTCGGCTTTCTTTGCCCCCATGCACCATCACGAACTTATCAGCCATTTCTTCGAAGGTTTCTATGTAGCAGGCCGGTAGCTGTGAATGCCATGTTAATGCCCCTCCAGTGATGGTTTCCCCAAATTTCTTCACCAAAATGGAGGACACATATTCCTTGGTGAGGTCGTTTCCCTTCACAGCGGTGATGTAATGAGTCACGTGATCTTCGGGGTCAGTTTTTCCATCGTATATCATGAGATATGGTCGTATTTTGAAGGTCTTTAGTATGGAATGTGGGGCTGCTTCCATGCTATATGGCTGCTCTACGAACCTGCCAGCATCCCTCTTTAGCAATAACTTAGGGTGGCCCTGTATCTTGTCAACTCGTTCTTGGTGTTCTTTCATTTGGTCTTTGAGCGTTTTGTTCTTATTCTCCAGTTTTTCCATTCTTTTCAGAACAGCAGCGAGAACGCCGTCACCTGCACTGTCAATAACATTGTGAGTTATACCTAGCGTTGGAGGGTCTGATTGATCGCTTTGTTTGTCTCCTCGTTGTACCGTATGGGCTCTTACGGTTTCTATGGTCGTGCATGGAGATTGTTTGTTGAGCACGATTACTAATGTATAGGTCAACCACGCTTTAAGGAGTCTTTTCATGGGAGGTGGCGTCTATTCTCCAATGGACGTGGAGGCCCCTTTTGCATTTGATTTCATTGTGCTACAGTGGGAGGAGGTGACCTCTCGCACCTGGGGGGAGGGGGGCAGAGGGTGTCACATCATCGCCCAACGTCTCATAGCTCTCATTGATAGCGTTCATGAGTGATAAGTGTGGATATTGACCACTTATTAGTACCTTTTACTTTTATATTAGATCGAAAGTGTTGATTTATGTTCTCAAAATTAATGAAAGTATGCAAATTGCAGGAATGTTGGAGATGTGGGCTCAAATAAATAAATCACACTCAAAAAGGAGTGTTCCGACTCACAAGGCAAGCAGGGGCGCAGCATACCAGAAGTGCGGTCCGCAGAAGTTTGATAAGTGTGGATTTTGACCACTTATTAGTACCTTTTACTTTTGTTTTAGCTCGAAAGTGTTGATTTATGTTCCCAAAACTAATGAAAGTATGCAAATTGCAGGAATGTTGGAGATGCAGGCTCAAATAAAGAAATGTAACTCAAAAATAAGTGTTCCGACTCACAAGGCAAGAATGGGCGTATACGGTCCGTTGAAGTATTTATGCGGCCGCAAAAGCAAGTGTGGACGACAGAATTCTCTTTGTAGTCGCAGATTTGATGTAGAAGCCCAAAAGCGATTGAAGAAGAAGTGCAGACCATAGTGCGGCCGCAGAGCATGGTCGCACTGACAAGAATTCAAAAAGTTCAGAGAGTGTGTAAAATGACCAAGACTGAAGCCTCATGTGCGGCCGCAGAAGCTGAAGTGCAGCCACAGATCAAATTGTGCGGCTGCAGAATCTATCCACCCGCAGACTCAAGCAATGACCGCGCATGGAATTTTGCGGCCGCAAAACCTCCCGAAGGGCATTTTTATCATCAAATTTTGGGCCACTATAAATAGACGAGAATCACATTTTTAGGTCAAGCTTTGAAGTTTTCTTAGCTGTAGCCGTTGTAATTTACCATTTTGGGTAATTTGTGATCATTTTGGTACAAAAAAATCATAGTTTATTATTTTAATTTATATTATGGGTTTAGTTAGTATTTCTTCTTTATTTTCTTCATTTTCTACTATGAGTAGCTAGACATTTAATAGGGTTGTGACCCAACCCTAGTGTGTAAACTTTATGTGTATTTAATTTAATGCTTGTTTATGATCGGGTATTTGTTATTTAGCCTTGTTCATGCTTTAATTTTAGAATTAATGGTTGCAAACATTGATTCATGCCTTTTTGACTTGGTCTTTAATTGAGAAAGAAGGACCTAGTTTAGAAAAACTTGGCTAACAAGAAATTGTCTAGTTAAGGATTTGACTAGCCTAATTAAAGGGTTTGAACTAGAAATAGGAAAAACCTGACTTGAACTCATATAAACTATTTAGCTTGATACCTATTTGGGCTTGAGAGAGCCAAATTGGTAAAATAACTCTATGGCCGAGAGGTATTGAGTGGGTAACTTAGAGTTGAGAGCTATAATACACCCCAATCAATAAAATAAGTTTACCATAATTAACTCATTAGACGAACACCTAGGCGAAGGTTACATCCTTAGCCTTTTACCTATTTGAAACAACCAAAAACAATTAGTCAATTTTTAATTTCATTTCTCTAGTTGAACATTGATAGCGTAGTTCTTAGAAGTAATTTTCAACATAAACTTGTTTGGAAGTGTATTTAAGTTGTTTTGTTTTCACGCATCAAGTATACACTCTAGCACCCATTGTTAGCTCCCTGAGAAAATCGACACCGACTCATAGCTGGGTACTATTCTTTCAAAGACCTATTCCACTCATTGTTGAGTGTGGACGGGGAGCGGAACAATGAGGTTGCCGGGGATGTCACCTGTCACCTTAGTTCAATCTCCTTGGTTACCTGCCATGTAAGTTTCTATACGTGCAGAAAAGGAGAAAAACTTTGTGGTTTGTTAGGTTAGCAAATTATTTGAGTTATAAATCTAATGGAAACTAAAAGATTAGCTAAGAAGTCTTCGTAGACGGCGCCAAACTGTTTGACACAAAATTTAAATGTAGGTTTAAACAATTAGATTTAATAAAATAGAGTCAATTTTAGCTGATATTAATGCCCAAAAGATATATTAACCGACTTTGTAGTATGATCATATGTATATTACTTAGCTAGTAATAAATGACGATAACACTAGCAATGTTCAATGATCCAAAAAAGTAGGAGATAACATTAAATAGCAATGAATGACATTTAAGTAAATAAAAATATGTGAGTAAAACGAAAAGGGTAAAATTTGAGGATATTCTTTCTGACAATAATGAATGATTTCAGATCATTCTTGGATCGTGGGAAGAAGTCAAACAAGAATCTCAAGAAAAAGGTATATATTGTATGTTTGCAATAACGTGAGGTTCTACTGAGAGAGTCAATGTGTTTTCTTCCAAGTGAATATCTTATGTCCCCTATAATTATGTCTCTTGCTATTTATAGGGAACATATACCTAAAAACCTGAATAGTACATGTACAGAAAATATTCACTGGAATATTCTCTTTGGTGTCTTATTCTAAAACTAGCCGTTATTACCCTGTCTAAGATAAATGCTCGACCTCGACTTTGATCTAAAATGACTCCTCGACCTTGATCTTCAATGACTCATTGACCCCGCCCTTCAACTCTTAAGGGACCACTTCGACCTTGGGCAGACCTTTGTCGAAGTCATACTGGTAATACGTGGCAGCTCATAAAAGCCCTCTTAATGCTAATACGGTTTAATCATATAAAAATAATTTGTGGCTCACCAATTACGAGACCCAAAATTATCTGAAGTAGATGAAGAACAAGAAAGGCATGATAGATGAGCCATCCTTGTTCAAGAGGTGCCAATTGACTCAATGAATGATCCAACAGTCTCAACTCATAGAACTTTCAACAATCTATCGACACATAAGAAAGATTCTGAGTATCAATTTCTCTAGAAAATATCACATATAGCTCTAATCTCTCTTTTCTTTTTCTTTTCCTTCTGTCATTTTTCATAGGACCATTAAACTATTTCACAATTTTCCCTTCTTTTTCAAACCTTTTATTAGGGGAGATAAGGGAAAGAAGAGAGAATATAAGAATCAAACCTTTATTTAAATGGTGCCATACGCATTCACAAGATATTGTTCCCTCCTAATTTCTTCATCCCAAAATAGATCTGTTTCTTTTTTTTTTTCAGAAAGCTACTTTTGTAACATGATAAAATAGTCCCTCCCACTATGTAATAACACAAAAATAGAAATATTGGGAGCGATGAAAATCAATTTATTTTAAAATAAAATCAGACGATTAAAGAAAATATTTTAAATGAGGCATAATAATTTATAAAGGAGAAGGGCCAAATATAACCCTTGTACTATCAGAAAAGTTTTATATATACCCTTCGTTATATTTTGAGTCCAAATATATCCATGTTATTATACTATTATTTCAAATATACCCTTTTAACGTTAAGTTTGTCCAAAGTAGACATCCAATCCTACGTGACACTGACATTTGATGAGGTGGATGCCACACGGCTTGCCACCTCAACGCCCCTAACCCATTTTACACATCCCTTCTATTTTTTTTCATCACTTATTTTTTTTTCCTCCGCTACTATTGCCACAATTACCGTTACCATGAAAAATATTGTATTTTAAATTTTAGATTTTTATATATGGATAGAGGCGTTGAGGTTGCATGTCATATGGTCTCATCAAATGTCAGTGCCAAATAGATTGGATGTCCGTCTTGGACAAACTTAACAGAAGAGGAGTATATTTGAACCAATAATATTATGGCGAGGGTATATTTGTACCCAAAGTATAACGAAGAGTATATTTAAACATTTTCTTACAGTACAAGGGTATACTTGGCCCTTTGCCGAATTTATAATGATTTTGTCTATCGACCTACATATGATTTATCACTAATATAAAAGAGAAAAAAACTTATAGAGAGAATAAAACCTCCCCCTAAAGAAAACTCTCTTAGCGACTACATTGTGGATGATATTATATATTGTGTGAAGGAGGGATTCTCAATTTATGGAGGTCCACAACTTTTTCCTCCAAAAAAATGATATGTCAAATATGGAAGAGATCTATATTTTTCTTTTATGAAAATTAATAATAAATTATGATCAATATCCTATCCTGAAAATTAGGGTAAATTCTAATACCGTATACATAATTCATGGCACAAGGGTTTATACCAAACTAGAAGATATATGATATATATTTGTATACAAACATTTTTCACTATATTTTTTTAATATATTAAATCACCTAACTATAATTAATTGATATAATTTGGTGTAACTATATGAAATAAGTTTATTCCACATATCGTAGCCTTTTTCCTCCCTACCTTTTTCCCCTTCCTTCCATGACTTCAAACTTGTAATTGATACGAACAATAAAGATATAATTACACCCCAATTCCGAACTAAAAAGCTTTTATTTTATGAACTTTAATTAGAAATTTTTTATTAGGAGATTGTGGCATAAAAACCAAAACGTTATTGGACCAGAATCTCGCTGGAACTATTTTCCTCAAGTAAATAACGAAGAAATAGCATAAATAAACCAGTTATAATTTGAATAAAAAAAACATGACCCCAAAATATATTAACATGCATTTTATTTTGTAGGCAACATACAACTCATAAAAAGAAAAGATCTTTTTTGAATAGTTATATAGCTAAAATAATATTTGCAATGATCATATAACTACCGAACTCGTAAAGCTTTTAGAATAAAGTTATAACTGATAGACATTTCGGTTAACTTTACCATTAAAAACATGTCTATTTAGCGATAGCGACTATGGACAGAGATTGAAAGCGATATCAATCTACAAAAAAGATAAAAAAGAGAAATGGGACCGGGGTTTATTATTCCAATATGCAAAATAAATAGAAAGGCTATTGACTTAATTAATGTTCTAAAGAAATGGGACCATGGTTTCTTCTAGTGTGATGTTAGAATATTTTATTCTAAGAATATATGTTAGGTCCAGTTTATCGTCTAGGATAGATCTCTTCCTTTGTTTAACGACCACAAAGAAAAAAATCATCAGGTCAAAAGGCGAGGGTGCATTGGAGTAACGGTAAAATTATTTTATATGACTTATAAGTTAAGAGTTCGAGTTATAAAAGTATTCGTCAGTGCTTGCACTAAGGTATATTATCTGTATCACATCCCTTACAATCAGTGGCAGTGCCAGAATTTTTATTAAAGGGTAGAAGTCAAGGGGTATCATTATATAGTATATATATATATATTTTTTAAAATTACCAAGCTAAATAGTGTAATTTTTCAATGAAGGGTGTCAGTTGAGTGCATGTGGCTCCGCCACTGCTTACAGTGCAGCCTTTTCTCAGTCCATGCGTGAGCTCGAAATACTTTGTGTACTGAGCTACCCTTATATATTAAAACGGATGGAGTATATAAATAACAGATTCAATTGAATCCAATAAATTTATCACGGAGTAAAATATATGTGTATATATATATATGTCAAAGTACTAAAATTTTAATAAATATTAAATATTGAATTTATAATTTCAAAAATATAAAAATATATGTTTAATATCAAAAGATTTATAGGTTGACCCATCAAATTAACATTTAAGATTTGTCTCTACTTACTGTGATATTGATAATTTAGACTTAATTATTTTCAGAATGAGAAGTTATAGCATAAATTGTATGAGTGGAAGATAATAGACGATTTTCACATTTGTGAAGGAGAATGAGGCGACGCAGCACAGCCATCTTTTTTTCCAAAAATAACAGCTCATACTAAAACAAGTATGTCTTCTGTTCTTTCATTTGATTTTTCATCATCTTATGGACCACTATAAACTAACCTTACTTAATATTTTCGATACAGTACATAAATATATATAACGGAGGACTTAGATTTTAACTAAAGTTACGTAAATACTTATTCATATTTGAAGTAAACACCCGATGTGATTAAGTTAACCAAAGACAGACCAGTTTATTAGAATTCTTATTCAATTAAATAATAATTAAAAAGTAAATCATACAAATGTTAGACAGATGTCAGTGTTTCTTCGTTCTTCTTTCTTTCCTTTTTCCCGATCTTCTTGCAATTAATGTCTGCTTTAATTCTTAAGTTCTGCATCATCATTTCTTCATTTTTTGGGTCATTCCAAAACAGCAACATAAACTAAGATAAATCTGTTAAATATAAGCCCTCCGAAATGTTGGCCTTCTCTGAGAATGAATTTATCAACCCAACAACTCAACAAAGATTAATTCCTACAGTTCTTATTGTGCAAAACAGAGTGCACTTTTGTTAATCTTCAGATCTGTTACACTGAGAATGTACAAAGATAAATATTTTTTGGTTAAATATTTATATTTCTCTTAAAGTTAAAATATTTATATAATTAACGATAATTACAGCTAGTAGAAGGAAATTTTTATGTTGGATTGTTTGTAATGGCCATTGGCCAGTGATGGCCTTAGGGTGGCATAAAATGTGCAAAAGAAAATATCGATATGTTAAGTTTAGCATATTGCAAGACTAAGTATTTTTAATGTTATTTGTGCAAAACATATGTTAAGTTAGGGTTAAGAGCATAGCAGCTATTTGCAAGACTAGTAAATATTTCAAATACTACTTGTGCAAAACATATGATAGTTAACTATGGTTAATTGTAGTTAAATAAAATGATATGTGTCATTTGTTTATTGGACGGATATAAACATTTAATGTGGGTAAGGTTTTATCCTAAAGTTATGTGTGCTAACTTTCTTTTAATATAAAGTAACTATCAATCATATAACTGCACAATATGAAACCCAATAGTTAAAAAACTTAACGAATAATATTATCATTACCAGAAATACATAAGTTGTAAACTTAGAAAAATGGAGGTTCTGAATACAGAGAGTGAGATGGAGAGAGAAGAAACAATAAAAGGGAGTAGCGCTAATAATTTACGGGAGGTATTAATGGCAATATATGTTGCATAACAGCATATACGTGTCTATAAGAAGCAAAACAGCTGGAATCAGTGAAATTTCAGAATTACCCTTCATTGTAACAACAACTCTCACTTATGATATAGTTAAAGTCATAAGAAAACTAACAACTTGTTTGGATGACTGTTACCTATTATATTATATCGTAAATATAATATTAATTTTGATTGTTACTTAAATTTTATTGTATTATATCGTAAAATTCGTTATTACGTAACGACGAAAAATACTACTTTATGTAACGATCGATTTGGTTTGGTTGCATCATTAACTTTTTTTTTCTCTCATCTTGCCTTTCTATATTATTAAATAATTCTATTTTATTTTTTATCATACCTTTTTATATAATAATTATATTTCCTACCTCACTTTTTTATTGTAATATTATAAGTTTATTCTTCATATTATTGGTCCATGACATCATAAAATGAGGGCAAACAATATAATATATCCAAATATTGTATATAACAAATAATACAGTACAATACAATACAATACGATACGATACATATACAACGATATATAACAACTATCCAAACAAGTTGTAAGAGACTTCTAGTTGTTTAACCAAAAATAGATTTCTCGGTCAAAGTCAATATCTAGAAGAAATCGGGTTACTGATAACCATGATTTACTTCACTTTCCCAACAATTTTGGAAGAATAAATAAAAGAATGAAAATGGTTGATAAAGAAAATAAGAAATGAACCGATAATCACTCCCAAAATTAAGGCTTAAAGCTCGGAGAATAACGCAAAGAATAACAATATGGATTTCAATAATAATCGTTACTTGCCCTTTCAAATTAGACTTCAGTCGTTATATAGGAGCATGCAATTATAACGATTTCCTTACTTAATTTGGACTCACTAATGGTATTAATTGTATTGATTGTCCGTTACCATGTTTAACCTTAAGGGAAACATTTATGACTAGGGATTTCTTGTAACTGTACCGATTTCCCTTCCTTATTTACGTTAAGTTCGTGTATCTTCCCTTCTTTGAAGCCTTTATTCATTTCGCTTCCTTTTACAGCTGTCAGGTCTAGTTCTTTCCTCAATGTAACCCCGCAGGTGCTTATCACGTGCCTTTTCTGCATTCTTTAATTCGTCTAATTAAGAGTGCCACTTGTCCTAACATCGATGTTCCACGTATCATGCCCCGTCAGCTGGTTGATAGTCTCCACGTGTCATGTCTTTTTTTTTCCACCAATATAGATAGTCCCCCCACTTTCTGAATATTCTCAACTGAATATTCGGGAAGTAGTAAGTTTTTATGGCGGGAATTCTTTGTTGCCGTTTCTCGAGTATCATTATGCCTCATTCAGAATCGATGCAACGTATGCCACATTCATTTAATGCTCATGCCACGTGACTTCTTATGATTGGTTCTGCAGTTTCTCAGCGCTTTTCTAGGGTTTTTCTGCGGCTTTGTCAGTCATGAAGTGATGGTTCCATTATGACGCTTCATAATGACCAATTTTAACGACGACTATATCTCCTTATAAATACTTCATACTTTTAGATTTCTTGAAACCTTCTTCCTTCTGTATCCATTATCTTAGCCCTTTTTCTTATCTCTATACATTTTCTCTGTATTTTCTTTGTTAAACATGTCTTCGTCAATACCAGATCCTGGCAAAGTTGTGATCTATGACAGGCTTGCTCCTTCTATTGCCCCTACTAGAAGTAGGAGAGGTGGTAACTTCGTAGCCTTGGTTCGTTATCTACTCGTGGTTCCTCTTCTAAAAGTAGTTCTGCCAGGCTATCTTCTTCTAGACCTAGGGCTCCTTTAACCCCTAGATCCTCTTCTAGAAATAGGGACCTAATGAAACTGTGCGTGAGCCTACAGTTGCTGAAATTGTTCCTCAAGAATTTTCTTTTGTATCAGATCGTGAGACCATGAGGAATCAAGTCTCTTCTATAGCTTCCCATAACCCTACTGAACTTTGCCCAAGTTTAATCACTCCTGGTCTTCTTTCCTTATTTCAACGAGAATGTCATGGAGACCAGATTTATCAATTTTAATCCGTGGTGCCAATCAAAGAATCACCTCTTACAATGCCAGGTTTTCTTTCGTTTATACCTACCCTTTCACCTTAGGGTTTAAGCCTCCCATTGATCCAGTGATCATCGAGTTTTGTAGCTATTTTGATGTTCGCCTTGGCCAGATTGGTCCCATCGCGTGGAGGGTTGTAGCATGCCTTCATTATTTGTTAGATTTGGTTTCTGTTCCTTTTACCTTTCGTTACTTACTTCATCTTTACTCCCCCAAGTTGTTTCTTGAAGGGGTCTTTTCCCTCGTGGGTAGAAGTGAAAGGGTGTTAGTTAGCTCCGAGGATGACCGGGACCGTGGCTAGTACTCCCGCTTTGTTACTGCCTCTACTAATGGGTTAGTGGGTGAAGAAAACATGTCTTTTCTAGAAAAATGAAACTTTGCACGTAAGTTTTTTTTTAATATGTCTTGAATTCCTTTATGTAATCACATATCCATTTTTTCAGCAACCATGGAAGTCTTTGAAGAAATTCCTGACTTCCTGTGCTTGGGTAGAAAAGATGTTGACTGCTGCTCTTATGGACAAAAGATCTTGGAAATTTCTTTCACAAAAATTCGGTTGGAAAGTGAAGAAGCACGGTACTCTTCACCCTTGTAGTTCTTCTCCTTCTTTTACTTGTTCATATGTAAAATTTTCATCATCCCCCTCTTTTTATTAGGGTTTGCTATTCGTGGCATTAGTCCAGCATTTGTTCCATCAACCAAACTTTTCGTAAGCCTTGCTGAGGAACGGATTTTAAGTGCTTCTTCCTCCAAGAGGAAAACTGATGAAGCTTGTGGGTCTGATGATGAAGAGGAGATAGAAGAAGGTTCTTTGGTGAGAAAATTGCGTGTCAGGAGACGCATGGTATCTGATGATGAAACCCCTGTTTCTCATGATCCTCTACCAAGTTTAATTCCTTTCAGGTTTATTGATGAGCCAAAGAATATTCCTTTAGAAATTTCTGATGAAGACGCTGGTAACACAGCTAATCCCCTATCTAGTCCTATTGATAGGTTGTTCGCCCATGGCTTTGAGGGAGAAGAAGGCCTCGGGCATGTTTCTAAAGAATTACCTCTTGCTTCCCTTTCAGTTTCATTTACTGTTAGCCCCCCTGTGGCTTTACCTGATGTTACTCCAGGGTTTGCTCCCGCTGCTGCTTCTCATATAGAAGTTGAGCCTTCTAGCAGCATGAGGGAAATAAGAAAAGTTGTACTTGAGGTCCATGAGGGTGGAAATTTATTGAGAAAGTCTGGTCAAGCTGATGTATGGCTGAAGCCATTGTTAGGACCAATGGAAAAGAAGAAGTTGGAAAGCCACAGTTCCCTGACTTTAATGAATGACATTGTTAATTTCTTTCTGGTATAAGTTTACTTACATTTTCTTCCTTCTTTTTCCTCATTCGTAACTTTTCTTCTCCTCTCTTTTTTGTAGATTAATTTGATAGGCGCTGAGCTTATGAAAAGAGTCTCTCAAACTGACCAGCAAGTAATTGAATTGCATACCGAGGCTGATAACTGGAAAGAACAATTTGAAGGTCTTCAATTGGAAAAGGACGTTCTTGCAGAAGAGAAAGGAGTTTTGGAACAACAAATGAGAATGATTTTTGCTGAGTTATCGGTTGAAAAAGCTTCTTCCAGTCAAGTCGGGAAGGATAGGGATAGACTGGAATCCTCTTTTGCTGAACAACTTTTCAAGGCTACTGACGCAATAAGCAGTTTGAAAGAACTCCTTAATCAAAAAGAGGTTTACTAGGGGGAATTGGTTCAAACGCTTACCCAAGCTCAGGAAGATCTCCGCACCTCTACAGATAACATTCAGTTCTTGAAAAGTTCTTTTTCTCCTTTGAAGACATCTTATAAAGCCTTGGAAGTAGAAAAAGAAGAGCTGAGAGCCAAAATTGATCAGTGGGAGAAGGACTACGAGGCCCTTGAGGATAAGTTATCGCTGGATGTCAGTTTGGATTTTTGAACACTCGCCTCGAGAGTTTAACTGAATCCAGCCAGGAAGGTTTTGACCTTAATACTGATACTGCTAAGGCTAGAGAAGCAATTGATCAAACTCAGCAATGTCAAAGCTTTTCCACACCTGAAGAGGAAGGTTCTAAGGGTGATGGAGATGGACTTTTTCCTGGTGGAGTTGATGTTCAAGCCTCTTCTCCCCAAGTTGATCCCTCTTCTCTCGTTGATGATGCTCCTTAGATTTTTTCCTTTTTCCATACTCTTTTATTGGATTTTACTTGGAACTCCTTTATGTTGCTTTTTTCCTTATTTTAACAATTTTTTGGAAGGTTTGTTTTTGCCGCCCCTATCTTTTTGGGGTTAGATGACAAAAATATCACCCTTATTCTTTTAGGGTTAATATATATAAATGTCTTTATTGCTTTTGCCGCATATAATGTTTTTTGCCTTTTTAATATTTGAGCTTTCTCTTGCACTTAAAAATGCTTCAATAGACCGTGATTTTAATATACACGGCTTTTTATAAAAGAGGGCCCTTTTATATTAGCAACACTGATGAAGATGACGTCTCATCTTTATATTGGTGCATATATATGAAACATGAAGTAGACATGAAAAGAGAAATAATTTGAGTGTTTTATGTTTTGAACTTTCAAATAAATTTTGTACATCATTTTCATAACTGTTCATACAACACATTCATAATTGCTTTCATTGTAGCAGCTTTACAAATACAAATTCGGGTCTATTATCCCATGAAAACATTTATGGCCTTAACCTAAAAACTTGTGGGAATATGGAATATCTTGCATCCTTTTCGCGAGTTCTAACTCCTTTGAAAAGTTTTCAAGGTTTCTTCAAGGTTTTGATTCAGGCTGAACTATGCCTTTGGTTCCTTTTGCTTCCTTCTATATGCATAGTCCCCCCAGTGTTGGAGCTTTGAAGTATGAAATCTCGAACACTGGATTGCTCCTTTCTTTTGGTCCATTCCCTAAAAAGGAAAATACGAACAGGAATCAAAGATAATTATTTAGATGATGACTGCATAACCCTTTTTCCATCAGAAAGTTGTAACCTAAATTTGAAATAATTCAGTATTCCTCGTGTCTTTCGGGTTTAATATCATTATTTGATACGGGCTGCCAACGTTTTGCCTATCATCTAAAATGGTTAGTAAAATTCAAAAGAACAAAATAAAATCGAACTTGCGTGATACCTGACCGTGGGTATTTTCCACGCCTAGAAGTAATATTTCTTCAAATGGACCGCATTCCAGTTCGATAGTAGCACCTTTCCATCCATGATTTCCAACTCGTATGCTCCTTTTCCAGCGATGCCTTGAGCTCTATATGGGCCTACCCAATTTGGGCTCAATTTTCCTGCATTGGCCGTTTTTGTTGATCGGAACACCTTTTTGAGGACGGAGTCCTCAATCTTGAAGTACCTCAAATTAGCTTTCCTGTTGTAGTATTGTTCAATCATCTGTTTTTGAGACACCATTCGAATTAATGTTGCTTCTCTCCTTTCTTCTAATAGATTCAAATTTACCCGCAACTCTTCCTTATTTGCCTCTTTAGTGGCATGCGTGTACCTCGTACTTAGTACACCTATCTCCACCGGAATTAAGCTTTTGCGCCATATACAAGTCAAAACGGAGTCTCACCCGTACTAGTTTTTGCTGTTGTTCGATAAGCCCATAGTACCCCTGGTAATACTTTTGGCCATTTGCCTTTTGATTCTTCTAGTCTCTTCTTTAAGTTATTGCTAATAACTTTATTTGTCGATTCACCTTGTCTGTTGGCCGCAAGGTGGTAAGATGCGGATGTAATTCGTTTGATATGCCAACTTTGAAAGAATATTGTGATTTTCTTGCATGTGAATTGTGGGCCATTGTCACATACAATTTCCTTTGGAACCCCAAATCGACATATATTGTTTCGCCAAATGAAATTCCTGACTTCTTTTTCCTGCACCTGTTTGAAAGCACCTGCTTCTATCCATTTTGAGAAATAATCTATTAAAACTAACAGAAATCATACCTTTCCTTTAGCTTGAGGCAACGACCTCATGATGTCCATGCCCCATTTCATGAAGCCATGGGGAAATAACTGAATGCAACAACTCTGCCGGATGGTGCCAAAGTGGAATCATGCTTTTGTTAATCTTCCACTTTTTGCCAATAATATCCTGCTCTTATTAATGTTTTCACCAACGAACTCCCCCCCTCCCCCCAACGATTACCGCAATGCCCCTCATGTACTTCTCTCATTATATATTCCGTCTGTGATGGACCGAGGCACCATGCTAAAGGTCCATCAAACATCTTACAATATAAAATTCCACGAATTAACAGTACCAAGCAGCTTTCTACCGAAGCAATTGTGACTTCGTCTTATCTTCAGGCAAGATACCATACTGCAATAAGTTCATAAATTCATTTCTCCAATCCCAAGTTAAATTATTAACATTTACCTCACTCTTGGTTTAATCGAGTCTGAATGAAACAAATGTATCACAATAGCATTTTCTGTATTTGTTACATCTGTGACAGACGCGAGATTTGCTAAACCGCCTGCTTCTGCATTTTCCTCCCTAGGTATCTGCACGGCTTTCCATGTATGGAATTGTCTAAGCAATTCTCGTACCTTTTCTAGGTATTGCTGCATTCTCGTCTCTCCTGCCACGTAAGTCCCCTGCATTTGGTTAACCACCAACTACGAGTCACTTTTGACCACAATCTGTTCGATACCAAGTTCTCATGCTAATACCAAGCCTAAAATCACAGCTTCGTACTCTGCCTCATTGATAGTGATTGGATAACATTTTACTGCTTGTTTTATGACTTCATTTGAAGGTGGAATTTGAACAATTCCTAAACCCGCTCCTTTAACATTTGAAGTACCGTCGGTAAACAGGGTCCAAGTCTCCCGATTAGCTCCGGTAAAAACCTGTAGTTCCTTCTCTGCTTCTCATGCTAAAATCCGCTATAAAATCTGCTGAAACCTGCAATTTTATTACAGTTCTAAGCTGATATATGATATCATACTCACTGAGTTCTATTGTCCATTTAGCTAATCTACCTGATAATTCCTGTTTATGCACTATATTTCTTGGGGGGAAAACAGTTATAACAGAAATAGGATGACATTGAAAATAGGGCTGTAACTTCCTAGATGCCATAATTAACAGTAAAGCATGCTTTTTTAAGTGTGGATACCGTGTCTCAGCATCTAGTAAAGATTTACTAATATAATAAATTGGGGTTTGCTTACCTTTATCTTCTCGTACAAACACCGCACTTACCGCTACATCTGACACAGCAAGGTAAATGAGCAATCTGTCATGACCCAAAATCTAACCTGTCATGATGGCGCCTAACGTGGAACTAGGCAAGCCGACAACTCAATTATTTCTAGCAACTTTAAATTAAAGATGAGCTAAAACAGGTTTAATAATTTAAGTTCTAACAAGCTGGATAGGATCAAAACTAAATACGGAAAATCCTCAAAAACTGGGTGTCACCGAGTACATGAGCATCTATATATAAAAACATAGTTTGATACACTATCTGGAAATAAGACTAAATACGTAAAATCGAAAGATAGGGAAAGGAGGATCAAGGTCTGCGGATGCCAAGCAGCTACCTCAATAATCTCCAAACAGGTAGACTCCACGATCAACAACTGCCGTGCCCAAAAATGCCTGAATTTGTACACGAGGTGCAGGGTGTAGTGTGAGTACAACCAACTCAATAAGTATTGCAAATAAACAAGGCAAGGTAAGAGAAGCTTAATTTGTTGAGGTCACTAGTTAAATCGGTACAATTCTATCCTTTTGGTTAACATAGTATAAGATTTAAAGCAAGCTCATAAGGTTTCGTGATACGAATATCTGTTTGTGTATGTGCACTGGTTCTCAGATACCCTGCTCAGCAGTATTATGGCATGTAGGAAAAAGAAAACAGGTAAATCAGATGAATGATCAAGAAAATACAAGTTTCATACACTGCATGGACAACTGACATGCTAACAATAGAATCTTCATGGACAACTCACGTGTCAATAATATCAATATATGGATCCGCACGGACAACTCACGTACTGCACGGACAACTCACGTTCCAAGAATATCAATATATGGATCCGCACGGACAACTCACGTGCCAATAACATAATTCGCCCGGCATAGCCGCAGGTCCCAGTCCAAAATATCATATAGAAGCAATAAAACAAGTGTATAGGTATATAATGAATGAATTAAAATTCTCCTACCCTGGACTGGTGCAAATAACATGCTAAAGTGTAGGCATGTGCAGAGTGTGCTATCCTAACTCAATTCATAAATTTCTTCAATGAAAAGCATTTATCAAGTTCGTTTAGGGATTTAACCTCTAAGTAGACTCATCATGCCTCAATTAGATCACATAAGCTGTTACCACGTTAAATATCGAAGCTCGAAAACAGTCATTTCTGGGGAAATAGGAGCTCGAGCACAACCTAAAAATGAATATACAACCCCAGTACCCGCACATGGGATCATCCCCACACATGTGCGCACCCAAAAGCACGTGGCTATCACAACAATTCAGGAAACTGGTGCCTCATTGAGTTTAAATATGATACTTACCTTAAGCAACTCGAATCACTCCGCTAGCAAGCTCTTGCCTCGGGAATCGGCCTCCGAGCGCCTCGAATCTAGCCATAAACAATACAATACAATCAACACGAGCCAAAGGAATCAATTCCATAAGAAAATACCAAGTTCTTAATCAAAAGTCAAAAAGTCACTCAAAAGCCAGCCTCCTGGCCCACGACTCAAAATCCGATAAAAGTCACAAAATTCGGAAGCCCATTCAACCACGAGTCCAACCATACCAAATTTACCAAAATCTAACACCAAATCGACCCCAAATTCCAAATTTAAACTCTCTAAATCCCTAGCCTCAACTCCAAAATTACACCTCAAAACCACACAATCTAGGTGGGAAAACATAACTATTGAATAAATTCAACCACAAGCAAGAAACCCCTCGAAGATCCTCTCAAAAATTGTCTAATCTCGAGCTTGAAATGTTTAAAATGAAGAAAATCTCGGAAACCCTTAAATTTAGACACTGACCAGGCATTTCCACACCTGCGGAGCCTGGGCTCACACTTGCACATCCACTTTTGCGAAAAAATCACGCTCCTGTGGAACCCACTTAACTGGCGACCCATTGCACCAGCGATCCCTGCCTTGCACCTGCGGGACTACATCTGCGAGCCTTCTTCGTATCTGCGATACCCCTGCTGCCTAGCCAAATCCGCTTCTGCGGTAACCTCGCACAGATGCGCATTCGTAGCTGTGGAACTTCTTTTGCGCCTGCGACCAGTGCACAGTTCTCCCATGGCCGCACCTGCGCTCCTTTAGTCGAACCTACGACCAAAGCTCCACAAATGCGATTGCACCAGAAGACTCCCAGCTTCACCAATCTTTCAAACTCCAAATTCTATCTATTAACCATCCAACCCGAGGCCCCCCGGACCTCAACCAATTATACTAACAAGTCCTAAAACATGATACGAACTTAGTCGATCCCTCAAATCACATCAAACAACATAAAATACATGAATAGCATCCCAATTCAAGCCTATTGAAACTAAAGAATTCCAACTTCTACAAATGATCACGTTTGATTGACCTCAAAATTTGCACACAGGTCACAAATGACACAATGGACCTACTCCAACTCCCGGATCCCCCATTTCGAGCCCCATAACCACAAAGTCCACTCTCGGTCAAACTCTTAAATTTCCAACTTTCCTCATTTCAAGCTTAATTCAACTACATGCCTTCAAATCATAATCCGGATATGCTCCTAAGTATAAAATAACCCAATGGAGCTAACTAAACCATCAAAACTCCATTTCGGATTCGGTTACACATAAGCCGACATCCGATCAACCTTTTCAACTTAAGCTTTCAACCTTGAGACTAAGTGTCTCCACTCATTCCGAAACCTCTCCGTACCCGAACCGACTACCCCGACAAGTCACATAGCAGCTTTAAAGAACAAAATGAGTATTAAATGGAGGAACCAGGGTACAACTCTCAAAATGATCGGTCGGCTCATTACATCCTCCCCTTCTTAAACAAACGTTCGCCCTCAAACGAGCCTAGAAACGTACCTGGAGTTTTAAATAGGCGTGGATATATGCTCCTCATCTCCCGCTCGGTCTCCCAAGTAGCCTCCTCAACTGGCTGACCTCTCCACTGCACCTTCACTGAAGCTATGTCCTTGGACCTCAACTTTGAACCTGCCGACCCAAATAGCCACACGCTCCATGTCATAAGTCAAATCACCATCCAACTGAACCGTGTTGAAATCCAAAACATGAGACACATCGCCGACATACTTCTGGAGCATAGGAACATGAAATACTAGATGGACACTCAATGGATTAGGTGGCAAGGCAAGCTCGTAAGCCACCTCTCCAATCCTCTAAAGCACCTCAAACGGTCTAACATACCGAGGGCTCAATTTGCCCTTCTTTCCGAACCTCATAACACCGTTCATGGGTGAAATCTTGAGTAGTACCTTCTCCCCAACCATGTAAGCAACATCACGAACCTTCCGATCGGCATAACTCTTCTGCCTAGACAGCACAGTGCGAAGCCGATCCTGAATCAATTTAACCTTGTCTAAAGCATCCTGAACCAAGTCACTACCCAATAGCCTAGCCTCCCCTGGCTCAAACCAACCCACCGGAGATCGACACCGTCTCCCATATAAAGCCTCATACGGAGCCATATGAATGCTCTACTGGTAGCTATTGTTGTAGGCAAACTCCACGAGTGGAAGAAACTGATCCCAAGAACCCCCGAAATCTATGACACAAGCGCGTAGCATATCTTCCAATATCTGAATAGTGCGCTCGGACTGTCCGTCCGTCTGAGGGTGAAATGTTGTACTCAACTCAACCTAGGTGCCCAACTCTCACTGCACAGCTCTCCAAAACTACGATGTAAACTGCGTGCCCCGATTTGAAATGATGGACACTGGCACACTGTGAAGGCAAACAATCTCGCGGATGTAAATCTCAGCCAACCGCTCTGAAAAATAAGTTGTCCCAACTAGAATGAAGTGCGTGGACTTGGTCAGCCGATCCACAATCACCCAAATAGCATCGAACTTCCTTGAAGTCTGTGGCAGTCCAACTACAAAATCCATAAAGATACGCTCCCATTTCAACTCTGGAATCTCAAGCCTCTGAATTAATCCACCCAGTCTCTGATGCTCATGCTTCACCGGCTCACAGTTTAGGCACCGAGCTACAAATCCCACTATGTCCTTCTTCATTCTCCTCTATTAATAATGCTGCGGCAAATCCAGGTACATTTTTGCGGCACCTGAATGAATGGGAATACCGTGAACTGTAGGCCTCCTTAAGAATCAACTCACGTAGCCCATCTACATTAGGCACACAAATTTGCCCCTTCATACTCAACACTCTATCATCCCCGATAGCAACATCCTTGACATCACCATGCTGACTCGTGTCCTTAAGGACAAGCAAATGAGGATCATCATACTGGCGCTCTCTGATGCGATCATATAAGGAAGATCAAGAAACCACACAAGCTAGAACCTGGCTGGGCTCCGAAACATCTAATCTCACGAACTAATTGGTCAAGGCCTGAACATTAACTGCAAGAGGTCTTCACCAACAAGAATGAATGTAGGGCTACCCATACTCACCGTCTTTCTACTCAAGGAATCAGACACCATATTGGCCTTCCTGGGATGATACAGAATGGTAATATCATAGTCCATTAACAGCTCCAACCATCTCTGCTACCTCAAACTTAGATCCTTTTGTTTGAACAAGTGCTGAGACTCCGATGATTTGTAAATACCTCACAAGACACACCATAGAGATAGTGTCTCCAAATCTTTAATGCATGAAGGATGGCAGCCAACTCCAAATCATGAACATGGTAGTTCTTCTCACGGGGCTTCCACTGACGCGAAGCATAAGCTATCACTCTACCGCCCTGCATCAAGACACACCCAATACCAATCCGAGAAGCATCACAATACACTGTATAAGAAACAGAAGCTGAAGGAAGAACTAGAACTGGAGTTGTTGTCAAGGCAGTCTTGAGCTTCTGAAAGCTCTCCTCACACTCACCCGACCAGCTGAAAGAAGCACTCTTCTAGGTCAATTTGGTCAAAGGCGATGTAATAAACGAGAAACCCTTCACGAAGAGACGATAATAACGGGCTAAGCCAAGAAAGCTCCGAATCTCAGTAGTTGGGGATCGTATGTGCTAACTTTGAACCGCATCTATCTTCTTCGAATCCACTTTAATCCTCTCACTGGACACCATGTGCCCCAAGAACGCCACCGAACTAAGCCAAAACTCGCACTTGGAGAACTTGGCATAAAGCTTCTCCTCCCTTAGTCGCTGCAACACAATCCTTAAATTCTAGGCATGCTCCTCCTAGCTACGTGAGTACACAAGCATATCATCAATGAACACTATGAAAAACGTGTTGAGATAAGGTTGAAATACACTGTTCATCAAATGCATGAACGCTGCTTGGGTGTTGGTCTTCTCGAAAGACATCACAAGGAACTCATAATGACCATAACGGGTCTTGAATATCGTGTTTAGAATTCTGAATCGCGAATATTCAACTGGTGATACCCAGACCTTAAATCAATTTTAGAGAACACCCTCGCTCCCTAAAGCTGGTCAAATGGATCATCAATGCGCGGCAAATGATACTTGTTCTTGATTGTAACTTCATTCAACTGCTTATAGTCGATACACATTCGTATAGTACCATCCTTCTTCTTCACAAATAAAACTAATGCACCCCAAGGAGACATACTACGCCTAATAAACCCCTTATCAAGAAGTTCCTGAAGCTGTTCTTTCAATTCCTTCAACTCAACTGGTTCCATACGATACGGAGGAATAGAAATAGGCTGAGTGCCCGACACCAAGACAATACCAAAGTCAATATCCTTGTCGGACAGCATGCCCGGTAGGTCCGCAGGAAACACATCCAAAAAATCTTGCACCACTGGAACAGAGTCAATAGTAGGAGTTTCGGCACCCATATCCCTCACAAAGGCCAAATAAGACAGACACCCCTTCCCAAACCATTCGTTGGGCCTTCAAATATAAATCACTCTGTTGGGAACATAGTCTAGAGAACCTCTCCACTCGATCCTTGGCAACCCCGACATCGTCAATGTCACGGTCATAGCGTGACATTCTAGAATAGCATGACACGGAGACAACCAATCCATACCCAAGATCACGTCGAAATAAACCATACTAAGCAATAAGATATCAACTCTAGTCTCTAATCCCTCAATAGTCACTACACACGATTGATATACACAGTCCACAACAATAGTATCACCAACCGGCGTAAATATATGAACAGGTGAAACGAAGGACTCACCGGGCGTATCCAAATGACGAGTAAAGTAGGAGGACATGTAGGAATAAGTAGAACCAGGGTCAAATAATGTGGAAGCGTCTCTGTGGCACACTGAGACAATACCTGTGATTACTGCATCTGAAGCAACAACATCTGGCCTGGCAGGAATAGTATAGAATCGGGCCTGACCGCCACCTGATCGGCCTCCCCCTCTTGGGCGACCCCTAGCTACCTGAGATCCTCCTCGAGCTGGGTGGATGGGTGGTGTAACTGTTGGTGCTGGTACTATAGGCCGAGAACTCTACTGTGGAGTCCCACTCAACAATCTAGGGCAATCTCTCTTGATATGACCCAAGTCCCTACACTTGAAACAATCCCTCCTCTGACGGAGCTGCCACTCTTGATAACCCGAGGAACTGCCTGTAGAAACCTGAGCAGATGAGGCATGGTGAGAACTCTGCACTGGTAGTGCACTGAATGAAGATTGGCCTGAGCGAGCACTGTAAGAACAATCAATGAACCTCATAATCCTCTCCCTCTCTGTGGGGACCAACCAAACTGCGTGATGGGCCAACTCTGAAATCCTCACCTCATACTGGGTCACAAAAATGCCATCCTGACGTAACTGCTCAAAATGTCTGCATAGCTCCTCCCCCAGCCTGAGAAGTGGCTGCTGCGGTCGGAACAGCAACCGCCTAAGCAAGGCTAGTGCATGCAGTCAAAATTTGAGCCAAAGCCTCCTGAAGGCCTGGAATCACAATGGACACAGCTGGTGCCTGAGCTGGGCCCACTTGCTCAACTGTATCTGGTACTTTCTCCTGAGCTGAAGCAACGGGTGGATCTGTAGGTGCTGATCTAGCTGCTATACGAGCTGCACCTCTGCCTCTAACGTGGCCCCTACCACAACCCGACCTTTCGTGTCCCTAGTCCGTGGTACTGGTGGCCGTCTGTCCTGAGCGGTAGCACGTGTCCTTACCATATGTGAGAGAAAAAAATTACAGAAGTTTAGTTACCAAAACCAACAAGTCCGCACGACAAGAATACAAGAATGTGAAGTTTTCCAAAGGGTTCGGCAGCCTCTCGAAGATAAGTACAGACGTCTCTGTACCGATCCGTAAGACTCTACTAAACTTTCTCATGACTCGTGAGACCTATGTAACCTACGCTCTGATACTGACTTATCACGATCCAAAACCTAAGCGGTCGTAATGGTGCCAAACATGGAACTAGGCAAGCCTACAACTCAATTATTTCCAGCAACTTTAAATTTAAGATGAGCTAAAGCAGGTTTAATAATTTAAGCTCTAATAAACTGGATAAGATCAAAACTAAATACGGAAAATCCCAAAACCTGGGTGTCACCGAGTACATGAGCATTTATATATAACAACATAGTCTGGTGCTCTGTCTGGAAAGTAAGACTAAATACATAAAATCGAAAGATAGGGAAAGGAGGATCAAGGTCTGCGGACGCCAAGCAGCTACCTCGATGATCCCCGAACAGGTAGACTCCACTATTGAAAACCATTGTACCCGAAAAGCCTGAATCTGCACACGCGGTGCAGGGTGTAGTGTGAGTACAACCAACTCAATAAGTATCGCAAATAAACAAGGCAAGGTAAGAGAAGCTTAATTTGTTGAGGTCACTAGTTAAATCAGTACAATTCTATCCTTTTTGGTTAACATAGCATAAGACTTAAAGCAAGCTCATAAGGCTTCGTGATACAATATCCGTGTGTGCATGTGCACTGGTTCTCAAATACCCTGCTCAGCAGTATTATGGCATGTAGGGGAAAGTAAACAAATAAATCAGATAAATGATCAAGAAAATACAAGTTTGACACAGTGCGTGGACAACTCACTTGAATCTGCACGGATAACTCACGTGCGACACGGACAACTCACGTGCTGCACGAACAACTCACGTGTTGCACGAACAACTCACGTGCTACACGAACAACTCACGTGCTGCACGAACAACTCACGTGCCAATAATATTAATATATGGATCCGCACGGACAACTCCCGTTCTGCACGGATAACTCACGTGCCAATAACATAATCCGCCGGGCATATAGTCGTAGGCCCCAGTCCAAAATATCATACAGAAGCAATAAAGAAAGTGTACAGGTATATAATGAATGAATTAAAATTCTCCTATCCCAAGATTGGTGTAAAATACATGCTAAAATTTAGGCATGTGCAAAGTGTGCTATCGTAACTCAATTCGAAAATTGCATCAATAAAAAGCATTTATGAAATTCGTTTAGGGATTTAACCTCTAAGTGGACTCACCATGGCTTAATTAGATCATATAAACTGTTACCGTGTTAGATATCGAACCTCGAAGCTTAACAGTCATTTCTGGGCATATAGGAGCTCGAGCACAACCCAAACATCAATATACAACCCCGGTGCCCGCACATGGGATAATCCCACACATGTGCGCACCTAAAAGCACGTGACTGTCACAACAATTCAGGCAACTGGTGCCTCAACCGAGTTTAAATATGATACTTTTCTCAAGCAACTTGAATCACTCCGCCAGCAAGCCCTTGCCTCGCGAATCAGCCTCCGAGCGCCTCTAATCTAGCTATAAACAATTAGATACAATCAACACGAGCTAAAGGAATCAATTCCATAAGAAAATACCAAGTTCTTAATCAAAATTTAGAAAAAAGCCACTCAAAAGCCGGCCCTCGAGCCCACGTATCGAATACGATAAAAGTCACAAAATCCAGAAGCCCATTCAATTACCACTCCAACCATACCAAATTTACAAAAATCTAACACCAAATCGGCCCCCAAACTCCCAATTTAAACTCTCCAAATTACGCCTCAAAACCATACAATTTAGGTGAAAATATCAATGGGGAAACATAATTATTGAATAAATTTAACCACACAGGACTTACCTAAAGAAACCCCTCAAATATCCTATCTAAAATCGCCTAACCCGGAGCTTGAAATATTTAAAATGAAGAAAATCTCAAAAACCCTCGAATTTAAACACTGCCCAGGCATTTTCGCACCTGCGGAGCCTGGCTCGCACCTGCGCATCCTCTTTTGCGGAAAAATCACACTCCTACGGAACCCACTTAACTTACAACCCATCGCACCTGCGGTCCCAGCCTCGCACTTGTGGGATTGCATCTGCGAGCCCTCTTCGCATCTGCGATGCCCCTGCCGTCTAGCCAAATCCGCTTCTGCGGTCAACCTCGCGCATATGCGCATCCGCATATACGGAACTTCTTTTGCGCCTACGACCACTGCACAGTCCTCCCATGGCCGCACCTGCGCTCCTTTGCTCACACCTTCTGCCAAAGCTCCGCAGGTGTGATTGCATCAGAAGACTCCCAGCTTCAGCAGTCTTTCAAACTCCAAATTCGATGCGTTAACCATCCGAACTCCACCCGAGGCCCACGGGACCTCAACCAATTATACCAACAAGTCCTAATATACGATATGAACTTAGTCGATCCTCAAATCACATCAAACAAGATAAAAAATATGAATCGCACCCCAATTCAAGCCTATTGAAACTAAGGAATTCTAACTTCTACAAATCACGTCCGATTGACCTCAAATTTTGCACACAAGTCACAAATGACACCACGGACCTACTCTAACTCCTGGAACCCCCATTCCGAGCCAGGTAACCACAAAGTCCACTCTCGGTCAAACTTCTAATTTTTAACTTTCGCCATTTCAAGCCTTATTCAACTACGGGCCTCCAAATTATAATCCGGACACGCTCTTAAGTCCAAAATCACCCAACTGAGCTAACAGAACCATCAAAACTCCATTTTAGAGTCTTTTATACATAAGTCAATATCCAGTCAACCTTTTCAACTTAAGCTTTCAATCGTGAGACTAAGTGTCTTAACTCATTCCGAAACCTCTTCGTACTCGAACCGACTACCCCGGCAAGTTACATAGCAGCGTTAAAGCACAAATTGAGTAGTAAATGAGGGAATGGTACTACAACTCTTAAAACGACCGACCGGGTCGTTACATAATCTTTCACCGCCTTTTGGTTTGGCTAACAAAGGCGGATTTGATAAATACGACTTTAGGTCCTTAAGAGCTTGTTGGCACTTATCAGTCCATTCAAACTGATTCTGCTTTTTCAATACTAAAAGGAATTTAAATTTTTTTTTCTGATGACTTTGATATAAACCTACCCGGAGCTGCTATCCTGCCCGTTAATCTTTGCACTTCCTTCTTGCTCATGAGTATATCTGATATTTCCTCAATAGCTTTGATCTGTGCAGAATTCACTTCAATACCCCTATTAGAAACAAGAAAACCTAAAAACTTACCTGAAGCCACGCCAAAAGCATATTTCTCTGAATTTAGCTTCATATTATACTTGCGGAGAATATCAAAGGTCTTTGACAAGTGTTGAAAATGATCTCATGCCTGTGTTGACTTGACCAACATATCGTCTATGTAGACTTTCATGGTTTTTTCTAGATGTTCTTGAAACATTTTAGTCACCAATTTTTTATATGTGGCTCCAGCATTTTTCAAGCCAAATGGCATGACTTTATAACAGTAAGTCCCCTTGTTTGTGATAAACGAATTTGTTCTTCATCTAGAAGGTCCATTTTTATTTGGTTATATCCTGAATATGCATCTAAAAAACTTAAAAGTTCCTAACCTGCAGAGAATCAATTAGCTGATCTATATACGGCAAAAAAATGAATCTTTAGGACAAACTTTATATAAATCACTATAATCTATACAAACTCGCCATTTTTTATTCTTTTTGGGAACTACCACAATATTAGCTAACTGGTCAGGATACTTTACCTCTCGTATTGACCCAATTTTTAAAAGCTTTTGTACCTCATCTTGGATCTCTTGATTTTTGAAGGATCCTTGTTTCCTCTTCTTCTGCTTGACAGGTGGGTGTAATAGATCCTCATTCAGTTTGTGAGTCATCACCTCTGGTGGTATACCTATCATATCTGAGTGCGACCACGCAAAGCAATCTGCATTAGTTCATAAAAATTCAATTAACTTACCTTTCATTTTTGGGCTTAATTTTGCTTCGATGTAAACTTTTCTGTCTGGCCAGTGGACAAATAATATAACAGCTTCGAGCTCCTCGGTGGTTGTCTTCATATTTTTATTTTCTTCTGGTTCTTGAATAACATCGGATCTTGAACTCAACATCAGTCTGTCCTTCTATGTCTTCAGTTGAGGTTTTCGTAACAACGTCCTCAACCAAATTCTGTAATTGCTATTTCGCATATGCATCATTGGCTACTGTATGTGTTCACCACTGAGTTGATACTTCTTGAAGCTTGCTGATCTCCAAAAATTTGGCGGATTCCCCAATGTGAAGGAAATTTGATAACTTGATGCAATGTGGAAGGGATAACGTCCATATCGTGAATCCGCGGTGTTCCCAGAATTATATTATAGGTCATGTCCGCGTCTATCACATGGAACTTTGTATCCTTGACAACCCCTTCTGCAAATGTGGTGAGTACAACTTTTCCTTTTGTGATAACGCTTGAATTATCAAACCCGGACAAGGACCGCACTTTTGGTATGACCTTATCATTAGCTTGTATTTCATTCACCACACTCAGTAAAATGATGTTTACTGAGCTACCTGGATCAATTAAAACTCGTTTTATGTTAGTATCATCTACAAGTAAAGATATTACCAGTGCATCATTGTGAGAAATTATCAAGTCATCCACATCCTCATCATTGAATGTTATACTTTCACCATCCAAGACTTGGGAAGCTCGCTTTCCGTGAGTGACTGTGACTTTTGACGTCTTTTTTGAGGCTGTATATGTTACTTTATTGACCTCATCTCCCCCAGTTATTACGTTGACTGTTTTTTTGGTGATGGAGGTTTTGGGGGCTCTTGTATGTTCTTCTGATAGGATTGTCTTTCTTTCTCACTGAACAAATCAGTAAGATAACCTTGCTTCGACAAATGCTCGACTTCTCCTTGCAGTAGCCTACAATCTGTTGTTCTTGATATTTATGAAAATCGCATAAAAATCTGGATTTCCTTTTCTTGGATCTGATTTCATTTCTTTAGGCACCGCACCTTATCCCCCACACCTATTAAAACAGCCGCTAACTCAGATGTGCTGACGTTAAAGTTGTAATCTCTTATACTTGCTTGCGTATTGGAATCATTGCTTCGGACATCTCATTCCTTTTTGAACCTGGATGAAGAGCTGGTGTCCTTTTGCCTTGGTCTTGAATCGAATCATGCGCTTTCTTGTTTAGATCGAGAGTCTCGCCCTGTAGGTCCCATGTACGGCTCCTACATGTTTTTACAGGACCTTTTTCTGATTCTGAACGTCTCGATCCTGGCCTTTCATCGGCCCTTGGCTGCACGACTATATCTTCTTCTATCCGCAACTTCGTACTGTACCTGTTGTACACATTGTTCCAAGTTGTTGCTTGAAATTCTTGCAAACTTTCCTTCAGCCTCCTTGTGGCTTCTGAAGTTTCTTGTTCAAGTTGCTCGCGAATGCCATAGCTGCCCAGTTATCAGGTACTTGAGGTAACATCATCCTCTCCTACTGGAACATATTTACGAATTCCATGGGGGATCTGTACTCCCTTGTTTAACCTTAAAGATGTCTTTCATCATTTTTTTAACTTTTTGAGCTCCCGACTGTGCTTTTATAAATGAATCTGCAAGCTCAGAAAAAGAATCAATATAATTTTCAGGTAAAAGAGAATACCACGTTAATGCTCCCTTTGTGAGTATTGATCCAAACTTTTTAACCAAAACCGATTCGATTTCCTGTTTGGTTAAGTCGTTGCCTTTCACGCCAGTAGTCAACGCAGTCACGTGATCTCGAAGGTCAGTTGTTCCATCATATTTGGGAATATCAGGCATTTTAAACTTTTTAGAAATTGGTAAAAGTGCCGCACTTAGCTTCCAAGGTTGTTGTGAATACTTGTCAATATCTACCCCTTTGATTACGGGTGGTACGCCTGGTATCTGCTCTATACGATTGTTCTGTTCCTTTAACTATCTGCAAAGTTAGCATTAAACTTTGTAAATTAAAAATATTTGGAGTACTTGACCCTCTATCACGAGATTCATTAGGATTTTCTCCACTTCTAGAATTATCAAGCCCTGAACGCGAGTTCTCCAAAGTTGCTGTATTAACTGGTGGAGGAGTTTGCGCCGCATTGGGTAATCCTCTGAAAAAAGCTTGTATCGCAGTATTCACATGCTCCGCAATCAATTGCTTTAGAGCATCTTGCTCCACAGTTTGGTCGTTTTCTTGCTGATCATCAGCGTGAGAAGTGGACCTTCGAGGCGAACTTCCACGTGACTGTTGAGGGGATCCAGTAGGTGTGTGGTGTGGTGGAGTTGCACCTTGTTGGTTCAGCTGGTTGTTGTCGTTAATGGTAGACATATTTGATTGCTAAAAATTGAAAGGTGAATAGATTATCAGATTTCCGGTAACAGAACCAATTTGTTAACCAAAAATAAATTTCTTGGTCAAAGTCAATATCTAGAAGAAATCGGATTACTGTTAACCAAGATTTACTTCACTTTCCCAACAATTTTGGAAGAATATATCAAAGAATAAAAATGATTGACAAAGAAAAAAAGAAATGGAGTGATAATCACTCCCAAAATTAAGGCTTAAAGCTTGGAGAAAAAAATCAAAGAATAACAGTATGGATTTCAATAATAATCGTTACTTGCCCTTACAAATGAGACTTCGGTCGTATATATGAGCATGCAATTATAACTGTTCTCTTACTTAATTTGGGATCACTAATGGTATTAATTGTATTGATTGCTCGTTACCATGTTTAAGCATAACGGAAACATTTACTGACTAAAGATTCCTTGTAACTGTACCGATTTCCCTTCCTTAGTTACGTTAGGTTCGTGTATCTTCCCTTCTTTGCAGCTTTTATTCATTTCACTCATGTTTCTTCTTTTACAGCTGTCAGGTCCGGTACTCTCCTCAATGTAACCCGCGGGTGTTTCTCCCGTGCCTTTTCTGCATTCTTTAATTCATCTAATTAAGAGTGACACTTGTCCTTACATCGATGTTCCACCTATTATACCCCGTCAACTTGTTGATCGTCCCCGAGTCATGTCTTTTTTCCACGAATACACTAGTCACTAAGTCACAATTGTATTTGACGACTGCTTATTTTTTGGAAATGATAAAATAATTGCTTACAATTGCAAATATTTTACATTCTACATAGCATACTAAACAACTATTTAATAATTCATTGCCGACGCTGACGAAGTTGAAACCAAGTAAAAGGAAAGGTCAGCAAACTAAAAGGAAAAGCAAATAAGTAAGGAGTATTAAAAAAAGAAAGAAGAATATGTATTTGAAGAAAAGGAGGGAAAGAAAAAGGGAAACTTCAAAAAGAAGAAGTAAGAAAAAGTAACTCGAGTGCTAATACATTTGCATTTAATTTGGTTCACTGAGTATCACACCATTGCGATTGTCCTCCCTTCAATTGATTCGCATCGTGGTCATTGTATCCTCGAGCATCCGACATGTTGTATGGGTGCGGAATATGTGAAACTTAGGGGCGGATCAGATTGATTTTGGGCGGGTCAAAATAAATTAATTTAATAATTAGTCGGGTTAGGCTAAAATGAATTGGGTTAAGATATATTAAAATTCGGGTCATAATCCAACCCGTCCAACTCTTATTAAGCTTCAATTAATATGTGTTATTTTCTTGTTAATTCTATAATTACTAAATAAGACGAAAATAACACCCTTTTTTTCTTCTTTATGGTCATATATAACATATCAGAAAAATAATAGTTTGTTTCTAAGATATTTTGACAAAGTTACTTATTGATCAATTTGGACTAAAAATTAACCCAATTTTAAATGGGTTGAGATGAGTTGGATCAAGATGGGCTTAGTTCAATAAATGAGCGGGTCAATAACCAGCTCAACCTTAGACAGGTTGGGTGGGTCATTTGGACTTGGGCCAAATTTGACAGCACTCATGAAACTCATTAAATTTGAACAAATGTTAAATTATGAACACTTATAATTTCAAAAACATAAAGAATTTATTGTTAATAGCCTTAAAGAATGAATCCGTCAAATTTAAATAATCTTAAATCCATGTCTGCGAAGCTGCGAATATAATTGAGAGATGGATTGATAAATCGAAGGCAAATGCAAGTAAGAAAAGTTGCTTAGAGATTGAACGACAGAGGCGGATCCAGAATTTTGGGAAGATGGCTGCACTACTGCAAATAGGTGGACCCATAATATGAATTTTACGGGTTCAATCTTTAGTTCATACTAATGCACCTATTCCACTTTTGAAGGTATAAGTTCAATTTTTTTTTTTAAAAAAAATAGTAAGTAGTAATTTTCTTACATCTATATCTATATTCCGTGTGAAAAATATTGGGATCAGTTGAACCCATAACTATATGCTAAATCAGCCAATGCTATACATAATCTAAGGAGGGGAGTATTAGAATCCCCCTAAATACGCCCCTTCCAACGTGCCAAAACTCAAACTCGCGAATGATAAGATTCTGTTTCTGCTCTGAATTTGCAAGTGGATGGAAATACTATATGGGCAAACAGGGCCGATACACCATACAATTATCGGATTCAACTGAACTCAGTACCTTCGACACATAGCATAAATTTATGTATTAAAAATTTATAAAATTGTAATAAAATAAATATGAATCCATAAATTTAAATGTTGACTTCATAAAACCGAAATCCTAGATCCGCCTCGGTGTGTAAAAGGACTTCAAGTCGGAGAAAAAGATAGAAAAACAAAAGAACGAGGAGGTTTAAGATGCTTGGGATGGAACAAAAGGCACAATACAAATTGATACCTATACACTAGCATACTAACTCATATAAATACCCATGTGCTCTTGATCATTGAGTCAAGCAACCAACTAACGGATTTGGGTGGTTGGTAAAATTTGTTGGTAATTCGAGCTTTTCTTGTAGTGAGTGATCATGCAAAGAGGAAGAGACACGTTGTCACTTGCTCGAGTGATCGGAGATGTTTTGGATCCATTCACTAAGTCTATTAGCCTAAGAGTCGTTTACAACTCCGGAGAGGTTAAAAATGGTTGTGATTTGAGGCCTTCTCATGTTACCAATCAACCTAGGGTTGAAGTTGGAGGGGATGATCTTCGCACTTTTTACACTCTGGTATGCGTTATATAATGTCTTGCTTTATTGTACTAGCTATAGCTTTGACATGCATTACAAGCGTCATTGTTTCCCTTGTTCATTTTGCTCACTTGTCTTATTGTTGAATTGTTTGATCTTCGTCTAAAAGTTTAGGATACGACGTTGAAATGTGTATACGTCTAGATAGATGTTTAGAATTTAAATTTTACGGATTTGAAATATCGCATCATCCACTAACCATTTGAGTTACTAGGTTCTTTGTGCATATTTACTATAGTTTCTTAAACACATATATATGAGTTTGAGTCAAATTTACTAAGTTCAGTTGAACTCATAACTTTTATATTATGTCTTAACATATTAGAGAGAGCAATATTATGTCTTCAACTGATACGATGCAAGTTATTTCTCATGAAAAATATTTTTGGATTAAAATTAAAAAAATTCTTAGAAAATATTTTTTGAGAATTTGGTTGGTGAGTGAAATATATATATATATATATATATATATATATATATATATATATATATATATATATTAACAAATCAGATAGCGTTCCGTGAATTTTTGAGCATTAAGGATTGATAATATTTCATATCTAAGCATTGTATGAAGCAAGTGATACGAAATTGAAAGTCAAGATATATAATTGTGTTTGAGCGGAGTCATTTTCCCCTTTGATGGAAAGCCATTTTACCTTTTAAAAAATAATTTTAATTAGTACTAAACAGTCAAAACTGACTTTCTTGTGAATTTTTTTTTGAATTGATTGAGTTAGTAACATGTAACTTCTTATTATTTATGTAAAAGGAATAGTATTCCAGGCGTTTGCTATCTTTATCCTTGCCTTTTCCTTTCTTTTGTTCTCCTCTTTTTTGTCCTTTTCCTTTTTATCTTCTCTTTTGTTTGTTCTTCTCTAGTCTTTTCAATATGCTTTTATCTTCAACGAGTGGTCCAACATCCAATGCGGGTCGAAGCATTTAGTTGCCGGGTTGGTTAAATACTGTTAATAAAAATAGTAATTCATTATTCAACCATTTTATTTTACCAAGTTTAATGTTAGCCAAATTAATTAACATTTATCTCTTTCGATTATTGAATAAATTTCATCATATCAAAGTACCTTAATAAATTTTTGGTCTTGTTTGTGAAGGTTATGGTGGATCCTGACGCTCCAACTCCGAGCAATCCATATCAGAAGGAGTATTTGCACTGGTTAGTTTTTTTTTTTTTTTTTTTTTTTAATTCTTTAGCTAGAATTTTATAGCTTGTTCAATTTAGCTATCAGATTAGTGCAGTGGCTTTATTCCATTCTGCCATATTGTAACAGCAAACAGAGGCGAATTTGGGACGAACTAAATAGGTTCAATCTTTAAAGTTTTATTGAACTCATTATATTTTTAAAATTATAGATTCATATCTACTATTTATTATAATTTTAATAATTTTTTATACATAAATTTATACTTCGCGTCACACATACTGGATTCAGATGAACCAAGTGCTACATAGCTGAATCGACCCTTGATAACAGACTAAAGTACTGTAGCTATGCTAGTAAATTTGATCAAATTCTTGTATTCATGATCCTACGGATTACTGAATCCAACCACCTAATTAATGTATCCAAATGGTTTTGTGGGTCATTACAAACTTATTTTAGTTTTATGACCCTACCATTTTCTATACACATGAGATATTTGTGTTTACACGTAAGAAATCTATATTTTATACATAAGAAATATAAAAGAAATTGTTTCTTAATTTCAACATTATAAAAAGCCGTGGAGGCCCATTTCGTATGAATAGTGCATGTGAATAAGAAATATTCATGAATTGTGTATTAGTATCAAATTTATTCAATTCGTACAATTTCTCAAACATTCTTTCTGATTAATTAACATTGTTAGGTTGGTCACTGATATCCCAGCAACTACAGGAGTAAGCTTTGGTAAGTCTATCCTTCATACTAATCATGAGTTTTATATTTAGTTTTGAACCCCAAACCCCCCAATACACACAAAAAAAAAAATTGTTATGCTAGGACACAGATAATATTCTACACTATCATTAATGTGATTTAAGTGATAACCTATGATTAGAAAAATGAAGGGAGCGTTAGCGTAACTAGTAAAGTTGCTGCCATGTGATCAGGAGGTCGGATTCAAGCCGTGAAATCAGCCTCTTGCAAAAATCCAAGATAAGGCCGCGTACAATAAACCCCTGTGTCCGATCCTTCTCCCAGATCCCGTGCATAAAACTTATGTAAACAAGACTGGCTTTCAAGGGCTAAAAGTGAAAATTGGTCATAAAATTACAAATGATATTTACGCACGGATTCTGTCGCTAATTTGTCAGTAAATTGGTCTAGCTTGAGCGACGAAATTTGTTCGACACTAATTCTTGTTTTTCCTTTTTGTAGGCAATGAAGTGGTATCCTATGAGTGTCCAAGTCCAACAATGGGAATACATCGACTAGTTTTAGTGCTATTTCGGCAACCACGTAGAGAGAGTGTGTATGCTCCAGAAAGCCGTCAGAATTTCAACACAAGAGACTTTGCAAAGCACTATAATCTTGGATTACCTGTTGCTGCTCTTTATTTCAATTGCCAAAGGGAGAATGGTACTGGTGGCCGTCGATTAATAATTAATTAGTTGCTTACAAGAAATAAAAACATGGAATAATTAATTATACCTACTTAAGATAGTAGCTTTGCTAAAATTTAAATAAATTGAAAAGTAAGTGGATGCTCTCAAGCTAATAGTCATCAACTCAAATTAATATATGGGAAAGGTTTATATGCGTATACGTAGTGTAAAAGGATCCCAAGGAATTAATATTAATATTATTATTATTATTATATATAGAAGTATACTTTTAATCTTGTTTTTAACTGTGCCTTTTTGTCGTTGTATTCGCTAGATAAAAATAAATTATATTTTTGTCAGCTATTATTTTTACAAGCAGCTAAAAATATACATATAGGGTATTCTATTAGTTGTATCAAAGCTGCACAAGTTTAACATAGTTAAAGGACTATAAATGCTCAGGACAAAGTTAGACCAATTCCCATACTTAAGGGATAATTTTGGGTAAAAACTCTACAAAAATTACCATACATTAGTGCATGCACTTAATCTGTATAAACTATTATCATGGTGTTAATGTTTTTCTTTTGACTTTTAGATTAAGATGAGCACTCTTGGAGCATGCAGTAACGAAATCAGGAATTTTTCGAAGATTATTCAAACTTAAAATAAGAGAAAAAAATTTCCTTCTAAAAATTTCCTAACGTGTCAGTCGACCGATAGATGACACGTTGTTACAAGGGCGACCGAAGGGTAAGACTACTAAAGTCATTGCCTTAGCCCCCAAAACTAAAAGGCCCCAAAAAATATTAGGAGTATATTATATTAATTTATTATGCATAACATGTAATTTATTTTATATAATAACAATTAATAAGATATTTCAAGTTTTAACAATTTATTTTTGTTTTGCTGAGATTATACAGATGAGTCAGCAAATATAAATAAAATATTTCTCTTAGTAGTTAGCATATTTATCTTCTTCTTCGATTTTAATTTTGCCTCCCTAAGTTCATTCATTCCTTTTCATATTTTTGATTATTTTATTTTCTAACTTGAACTCACTGTCTCTGACTTAGCTACTTTATTTAATTATATTTTGAGTGATTCATAAATCAGAAAGTAAATTTCTTATGTCCCATCATTGTATGAATTTTACGAAAATAAATTTAAGAGGCCTCTTTTAATATAGTTTAGCTTTAGGTCACTAATAGCCGATGAGCCGCTTCTGCATGGCTCGGAGGCACAATCAGCAAAGTAGATCATGAAGTCGGAAAATTATGAACTTCAAACCAGACAAATCGAAGATAAGTAAAAACTCCCCTGAATGAGAACACATTAAGTATTTATGTTCAGGATGCATTATATTGCACACTATCCGGAGCACTCACAAACGTTCAGAACAACTACTCTACGAAAGAGGCAAGACATCAACATGTTCCATGATGGTCTGAATTCCTCATTAACTCGACGATTACGAGAATCAGCAATAATTTATCAGTTACTTCGGAGCCAAATAGATGAGAGGTGGTAGAATTAATATACGTAACGAAAGCATGATTCATGAAACGACTATTCTAGCTAGTAGTAGTAAAATAGTTAAAAGAAAACAGTTAATCACCCATATTATTTATCGAAAAATGGGTTGAATAACTATTGAGTTTAACTTTTACATTTGTAAAACCTGAAATTGGGGTTCCTCAAGTTTGGGAGAATAGGAATTCTCCCAAAGATGATCATATTCAAGAAGCCACAGATAATATGGTTACCAAAGGCGAACCTAGGATTTGAAGGTTGGGGGTGCACTTTTAGATTCAACAAAAATCTATTTTGTATATAAGGTATCTACTACTAATATATTTCTATTTTCTAAAGACATATGCATGTATAATAAAGTTTTTGCCGAACTTTGCGGGTGTCAGTGACCCCTCTCTTTATAGAATAGGTCCGCCTCTGATGATTACCCATATTATCCGCCGGTTAACCCGTTCTGTTATCCATATTAAATATGTGTTGGATAATTTATCCGTTTTTATTACCCGTTTTGACCCGTCACATATCTGACCCGACACACCTATTTGCCACCCCTCATTCTAGCCTAACCTTTTAAATACAAATGATGTAATTATATTTAACCATTCAAAATTTGTATCATCAGCATAACGCACTACTCATCATTGTTCTATTGTCTACAACGACGGAATTCTAACCAATTAGTCCCTGAAATCAAGATGTTCAAGGATTACTGAATAACAATTTATTTTTTTCTTTCTATTTTCTCATTATTTCACGGTTCATACTTGTCACGATTCGGAAAACCCACTCTCGTGATCGTGATGGCGCCTAATATTTCACTTGCTAGGCAATGTTAGAATAATTTATCCATTCTTAACAGTTCAGATTAAATGATGATAAAGAAGCTGGAATAACTGCAATAAGATTGAGGTAAAGTACGGAAAAACCATAATAACTAATACATCTAATACAATCCCGAATCCGTTGTCACAAGTGCATGAGTTACTAGATTTATACAAATAAAGGTCTGAATAAAATAAAGCTGTGCGAGGGAAAGTACACAGCTAAGATAAAGAAGAAGAGGACTTTAGGGGCTGCGGACACCGAGCAACTGTACCTCAAGTCCTCAATAGCGACCCGAGCAATCTATGAACCGCCGCTGGGACCGACTTCAAAATCTGCACAAGAAGTGCATACTGTAGTATGAGTACAACCGACCCAATGTACTCCGTAAGTGTCGAGCCTAACCTTGACGAAGTAGTGATGAAGCTAAGGCAGTCACTTACAATAACCTGTATGCAATATAAAATAATGGCATGAAAGAAAATGCGGGAATGAATTAAAGCAGTTAATACATGAAAGTATCTCAATCTCCAAAGGAAAACCAGTAAATGCTAGAAACACCAATCCTTAAGTCTCGTATGAAAATACCGAAGCCAACACAACACGATAAGGAAACAGAAACACATAGACTGCTGCGGCGTGCAACCCTATCCCACCGTACAACACAATCCTCCCTTATTCCAGTATAATAATATCAACAATAATAAATAAATATATGTTGCGGCGCGGAACCTAATACCACCATATAATCAAAATCAATATCATAATTCACCCTTACTTCACTGTATCAATCCACCCTTGTTTCACCTGTTGCGGCGCGCAACCCGATCCCACCATATCTATACAAATTCATCCTTATTTTGCCATATCAATCCACCTTTATTTTACCTGTTGCGGCGCGCAACCCGATCCCATCGTACAGTATGAAAATGAATATGTGCATTTATTTTAACAACTTAAATTACAAGAGTCCTCTACGAGTAATGGATATGAAGCAGAAACAGAAAGGGAATCTCGTCTCAAATTAAGAATCCACTATAATGAATATTAAATAGTAAGACAATTCAAATAAATGACAACTAAGGGTATAAGTAAGTCATTTAAGGCAAGTAGCAGTAAGTCATGAACGTATGAAAAAATCTAACATTTGTAACACGAGAATAATAAGTGACAAGTAGCAAACAAAGGGCATGGGAAGCATTTAAAACACATAACAGTTAAGGCATGGAAGAAAATAATTACTGAAATACGAAACAATAAGGGAAATAAGTAATTCGGCGGCATATAAGCACTCGTCACCTTGCATATACGCCGCAACCCATGAATCTCATATATTACATAGTTTAAGGATTCCTAATTCCCTCAAATCAAGGTTAAACCCAACACTTACCTCACTCAACAGTCAACTCAGAGCTCTACCGGGACCTTTCCAAACTAATCGTATCTAACCACAATCTACTCGATAACGTCAAATAGTGATAAGGGAATCAATTACAATAAATAAAGTTGGGATTTTTACACTTTTCTATAAAAGTAAAAAAAATTAAAAAAATCAACCCCGAAGTCCACTTGGTCAAAACTTGAGATTCAGACCAAACCCATTCACCCTCGAGCCCAATTATGTAATTAGTTTCGAAATCTGACCCCAAATTGAGGTCTAAATCCCGAATTTTCAAAATCCCCCAAATTCTTCCCAAATCTCTAGTTTTCTACTATGGAAGAACGAATATTAAGGCGAGAAATTAATGATTGATGTTAGAAATGGAAGAAAATGAGTTAAAGTACACTAACCTATGAAAGGATGATGAAAATTTTCCTCCAAATCGCCTTTAGGCCGAGCTCTAATGAAAATATAGTGAAAATCGACGAAATCCCGTGTTTGAAAATATATATGGTCTGGGCGTCAGGCCTTCTTCGGGTTTGCGAAGAGCCAGCCGCTTTCGCGAAGGCTACTCCCCCAAGCCTCCGCATTCGCGAGCCAACGCTCGCGTTCGCGTATAGTAAAACTGCCCCCAGGTCCATAACATTGTGCGTTCGCGATATACTGCCCGCGGTCGCCAAGGGCAGCCCCCCTCCACTTCGTGTTTGCGTAGGATAAAATCCACCCCTGCCTAGTTTCCCCTTTGCGATCGCGAAGCACAATGCACCAGGTGACAGCTAAAGCTCAAAAATCAAAGATTCTAAGTCTGAAATGGTTTGTAACCTAACCGAAACTCATACGAGTCCTCGAGGTCCCAAACCAAATATGCACACAAGTCCAAAAATATCATACAAACTCGACCGCGCGATCAAAACACTAAAATAACACATAGAACTACGAATCAGACACCAAAACAAATAAAATTTTCAATAAAACTTGAGAACTTTCATTTTAACAACTGGACGTCTGAATCACGTCAATTCAACTCTATTTTGCATTAAATTTTGCAGACAAGTCATAAATACAGTAATGAACCTATACCAAGTTATAGAATAAAAAATCTGGAGCCGGTAGAAACAAAGTCAAACTTCGATTAAATTTATAAATTCTTTAAACCTTTAAATTCAAATTTTCATTAAATTGCGATAACTCGAGCTAGTGACCTCTGAATTCGATTCCGGGCATACGTCCAAGTTTCAAATCACGATACGGACTCACCGGGACCGTTAAAATATGGATCCGGGTCTGTTTTCTCAAAACATTGACCGAAGTCAACTCAAATGAATTTTAAGACATAAATTCACATTTTAATCAATTTTTTTTTTACATAAAAGCCTTTCGGAAAAAGACACGGATTGCATAAACAAATCAAAAAAAGTTAAAAGGAGATATTTGAAATTTCAAAATAAAAAATTAAGGGGTAAAGCTCTAGAAGACCTATTGAATCATCACAATACTTTATTTAGACTGCATAGCTATTTTTGGATAGAATCATTTGCGTAAAGAGATACAGATATATACTTTCAAAAGGAGAAAAAGAGAGACTGTTGACATGTCACGTCCCTATTCGATTTTTTTTATCCAAATATATAATATGCGTGTCGATATAATTTGATAGAAGCTATTATGCTATTCTTTAATTAATGGCCACGAAAAACTCCATTACAAGTATCTTGTAAATTCGCAGCTCTTGGTTCTCAATAAATTTGAGAAAGAGAAACAAAAGGAAACAAGTCAAAAAAAGGCGAGTAATATTCTCCTAGATCTTCTTTGCTCCTCTCACTTTCTTATTTTATCATGCACTCACTACTAAAGGCGGAGCCATTGTGCTGGTTACGGGTTCGGCTGAATCCAGTAACTTTGGTTAGAATCATGTAATTGTTTTAAATTTTTTATTAAATATATACAAATTATTAATTTAAAATTCTGACTCCGCTTCTGTTCACTACACATCTATGCACTCTCCTTTGCATATTCATTTACCAAAATGAAATTGGTAATTTCGTTGATGTGGTTCCATGAATAAGATTCCTTTATATTTAATAAGATATCTCGGGTTCTGACTCTAAGAATAGTGATAAAGAGTGTACATAGGAGTATTGTCCTATGTACGCAACACAAATTTGGATTAGTCGAACCAGTGAGTCTTGTACGGTTAGTTAAGTTTAAAAAAAGGCATTATTGTCTCTCTCCCTACTTCTTCTTGTCCATCTTATGCAACACTTTTTTTCCTTGTGACTTTAGAAGAGAATGACATGTTTGAATTTAAAAATTGTTAGATGTGTGAATAAATATATATTGGTAGTCGAAAAAAAATAATTATATATTAAGTGTAGAAATACTCTTAATCGTGCGAGACATTTTGACAAAAATCGTACGAATTTAACTCAAAGCGGACATATTCATGTTAATTGTAAAGTGTATCTTTGTGCTGCACACAAATTATTTTACTTTAAGCTTCATATTATATTGTTAATGATATGCTCTAGTAATCATATTTTAATGCAGATCTTGGTTTTTTGTTTATCTTCCATTTCAATTAATGATAAGCAAACTGAAATGGAACACTTCAGACAATTACCATTATTGAAGATCCCATTTTTTCATTTCGCTCAATATAATGCCCATTCATCAGACTTTTATCATAAGGATTTAAATTATATGCAACATTTCATTAATTTATTGAATTT